>JAWNZC010000344.1:1262500-1392500 GCA_035771165.1 Paragorgia papillata | reverse complement strand
TATATATATATATATATAGTTCAATCTACAGACACGGTGTTTCGCTGTACAACAGCTCGTCAGTGTAGCTTGGAACAATCTGAATGAATTTCATCAATTACTTATACACATGCGATTGTCGGTGACAACCGCATGTGGGACAGCATCGGTGAAGTACATTCAGATAGCGTGAAGTGCGCATGGGCCCAGAGTGCTCAAACTTCCACAAGGGTAGTGAGCGTTGCATTATATATATATATATATATATATGCATGCTAAAAACACAGAACACACATCTGGATATTTTAGAAAGTTGACCAGTTTGATTAATAAGACAAACTGATATAATACTAATAATATTCATTTGGTATAATTTTAGTGATATACTGCATATTCCTTATACCTTAAATTACTGAACATCCCTATATTCTAATTGTCTTAAAAATTACAAGAATTCTGCTAGGAAAGTAGAATTTTCTGTCCAAATTGTTTGTTCGGTAACTGCAATCTTGTACTTAGGAGGAATGTGTGAGTATGTATGTAACCTTTGGAGGGAATCTTTACCCTGGGAAGCTAGTCAGCTAGTTAGTAGGTCATTACTGAGAGCCCATTTGTGATACAGTATATGATGGAAGATTAAGTCCTAAATAAATATACGTTGTATATAATGTTTAATACATGTATTGACATTAATTTACACTCCACATGATTTTACTCTCTAAAGGGGAGGTAGCAATGGTATTGAGTCAAATGATTATTACCCATTCCTGCCTGAGCCAGCCAATAATGCCCCCTTTATTGTTTTACTATGTTTATCAGTAAATGATTCCTCAGACACCCTATTGTAGGCATCAATGGGTTAAATGGATTGACTATTTACACAAAGAAAAATCACAACAAAATTTTAGCTTATAAATTGAAATTTTGAGTTTTGTTGCAAAGTGGTTAATGTACCGTAAACCTTTAAATATTTTATTTAATTAAATATTAGTTAACAAATTGTTGAACTAATTTTCTCATTCTACAGGACTGGACTGGTACACATTGAGTGATGATGCAACAATCATCAACGAAAGAAAAGGATTGTTGATCTCCAAGATGATTACACTGATGTTCCCTTGTGTCATTGCTGATTGGATTGTTGTTAAGTACACTTTGAAAATACCAACATTTAGTATCCTAAATGCTGAATGATGTATTTTGGATATAGATGCAGAACCACATACATGTAACATGCCCTTACGAAAAATTCCTATAGGAATTCCTATTCCTATTTACATTACTGTACATGGTGTATCACAGCCAATAGTCCAGTGTTCAATGGTGACTAAATGTATTCTACTTTGGCTAATGCCAGATAATTTTACTTGAAGCGAAGAACTTTCTCATTTTAATAACGTGCATACATATATGTACCTTCAATTATGGATGAAATATGCAAACACAAAAGTGTATGACTCCAGCTCCTTTCTGTCATATCACTAAAATGTGATGGATGCTTCTAATTACAATTTATTTTCTCGATTGTAGGTGACAATTTGCCCAGATGTGGTGGTGACAAAGGTGTAAAATACAATTTTAATTAAAAAACCAACAGCCAAAGAATTTGTTTATACAATTATGCCCATGCTGTGGTCAAGAGAGGTTTTGGCAACGCATTCAGTAACAGGACGCAGATCAAATGCCCATAAAGACTCTGATGCGAAGCCACAATTGGACAATAGAAAAGTTGACAGTATTTGTGGTAAGTAAATTATCTGTAAATATTTTTGGTATAATATATAACAATATTATTTACGAATTTTACTAATTTTGTGCCAATCAAGTTGGCAACTTTCATTATGTGTTTCCTATTGTCAAGAATGTCTGTAGTCAGTGTAGTGTGATACAAAACAGAGAAAACAATCCTGGGAATATTTTTATCCTAAACCTTAACTCATGTTTGAAACAGATTATCCTTAAGCGAAAAAAAATACCTGGGTTTCCTATTACATGTTGCAAAAACTTAGGTGGGGTAGGTTGGGTTTCTTATTTTTAATCTAAACATTTTTGTATGGACAAACAATCAAGTTATGCGAAGCCACAAAACTAAAGTTGCTGGCTGCATTTCAATGGAAAAAACTAGGTTGGGGCAGAAACCCAGGTTTTTGGCCTTATTTTAATACAACTTTTACAACTTTGAATAGAAACTTTATCTTGATAAATGTTCTATTCATGTAATTTCTATGTGGATGATTCTGTAATAGAAATTATGCAACCTTTTAAAATATATTTCCATTTGCTTTTTCCTACAGCTTATGCATCAAAAAAGTATGGTTGATGCCAGCACATGACAACAAAAATAAATAATGTTATTAAGTGCAAAAACCTAAGTGAACATTATTAAATTTCTAGTACCAGTAGTTTTTATACATACACTGTATATTAAGAACTTTATGATTAGTGACCTTGTAAATTATATACATTTTATTTATAACTTATTTCTGTCATTGTAAATTATACAGTCATTGTCACTTAAGCATGTACACCACCCGTCAAAACATGTTCTAAATTTAAGCCAAAGTTAACCGTTTTGAAATCAACACCGTGGGATTGGCGAGATGTGATTGGCTAAGGGCACATTCATGTGACAATAATGTATTGGTTCAAATGTATCGAATGAAAACCTAATACGTTCCCAAGGTAAACATTTAACTTTGAGGTTGACATAAAACATGTTTTGACTGGCGGTGTACACGCTTAGATGCCAACGACTGTA
The DNA here is from genome assembly GCA_035771165.1 of Paragorgia papillata. Taxonomy (NCBI): domain Eukaryota; kingdom Metazoa; phylum Cnidaria; class Anthozoa; order Scleralcyonacea; family Coralliidae; genus Paragorgia; species Paragorgia papillata. The sequence continues at coordinate 1,389,763 of JAWNZC010000344.1, read as the reverse complement.
TAGATAAAGTGAATGGTTTAAACCTTAGAATGTCGATAGGTATTTGTGAAATGTGATTCTCTAGGTTTGTGTGTATAGTCTTGAAAAGGTTGATGTTGATGGAAGTAACCAACATCAGTCTTTCTCAAGACTATATTAACCTGGGCAATCACATTTATTTAGAAAAAATCAAACCATTTATATTTTTAGTGTTCTATTGTACATGTATTTTTGCAGTTGCATGTACCCATTTTCATTACTGCAATAAAAACTAAATAATGATTATTAACATTTATTTGTAATTATTTGATTGAACCATGTTGTTTAACAGCTGAATTTGTTATACCAAAAGATCCTATAATTTTCACAAATGCCCATAGAGGAACTATTAAAATTTCCTATAAAAATTCCTATAGGAATTCCTATAGGAAATTTTCGTAAGGGCTGTAGCAACTCAAATTTTTAAAAACGGGAAAACATTGCTTACCTGTTTCGTTTTTCTTTGACCAATGACTCGTTCCACCAAGTACACATCAGTTCCCGAATCTCGTTTCTTCCTTTTCTTCGCGGGTTCGAGTAAGAAATCTAAGGAGCACGAATCGTGTAGTAATCTATAGTTCACTCTCGGTTTCCTTCGAGTAACATCCGCCATTTTGAATTTTTATGTAAGCAGATACCGCATACACTACATATCGTGGATGCCAAAAGTCCGAAATTTCTGGTAATGAGTAAAAATTTGCAGCAAACCAAAACAATTTCTTACTATTCACCATCTTTGTTTTATATTTACTCGTAGTCATACTCGTAATCATGTTTACAAAACCTGAGCTACAATTTTTTAACCATTATATGTGATTATATATACGTTAAAATAAACTTCGAGTTGGGTGCTAGCTTAACCTTATCACTATCCAGCGCATTGAAATGTCATTGAAAGGTCTCTTGGATTTTCTCCCCTTTAAACTGCATAACGACCACAGTTTGTTTGTGCCTAACTTAGACATAACTCGTCTTACACTGACGGCACACGTGTGGCTGCACAAAGCAACCAAGAAATGAAGCTTCAACAACAAAAATAATAGTATATTAAAATAGTGTAATGAAAGCACTACAATGTTTCATTTACACAACTTGGCCGATCAAATGAACTGCACATGCCACTACCAAATCCAAAACGAGACAAATTGCATAAAAACTGTCTAGTACAACACTGCCTTGATTCAGACTCATATACAGCAGCCTGTGCCCCAGACCACACACGCCTCGTGTATGGTCTGTGCATCGATCTCCAAAAACCTGTCGCGTTACGTTATCATTTTCACCGTCAGCCGGTGAAAATATATGCATTTATAATCAAATTATTAATACTTTTTTTTACAAAAGGTTAACTTTCAAAGACAAGTTAAAAAGCATAATTTGATTATAAATACATAAATTTTCACCGCCTCACGGTGAAAATGCTGACGTCACGGCAGGGGCGGATCTAGGATTTTTGTCACCTTAGTCCAAACTATTTGGGTTCTCCGGGGAATGGCCGGGGGCGGAGGGAGGTGTCATTTTGGGTCTGAAATGCTTTTTTTTGCATTCTGAGGGCACTACAGTGAGGAAAATTTGCATTTTCTAAGTACCATCATGTCCAAAAATTATGTTGTCCAAATGGAAATTGTTTCATTTTTATATTTCATTTGAGAAACAACTTTACAATTTATATGTTGCAGTAATTGAAATAGCAGATTTAATTATTTTAACCAAGAAATAATCAACAGATACAATACATCTACTTCAAATATTTAATAAGTCTGATTCATGGCTTTAAATATCTTATATGTCGTAACTGATAACCATACTGCAGGTTGGACCATTTCACTCTATGCAGGAGCTCAAAACAGAGCTGTATAGGCAATTCCCAGATGTCTCGGACCTAAAACATTTAAATACTATGTCAAATTAAAAAACGTTGTGGGCCTGACTCAGTCTCTATACTAAGGGCTTGTTTACAAGGAGGTAGGGTTACCCTAGCCACCACTGGGTTACTCTAGCACACTGGTTACCCTACATGTAGCTCTCATACATTTCCTGTGGTTTTTTGTTTGTTTGTTGTATTTACAAGGACACTAGGGTAACCCGGGTGCTAGGATAGCCCTAACACCACACTAGGGTTACCCTAGTAGCTGGTAGGGTTATTAAACTCGCCTACCCAGGACAACTTTTTACTTGTACCAGGCTTCTTGTCATTAGTGCTTGGTAACCACATATAATGGAGTTGACCCAGGGGTAACCCTACCTTGAAAACCAAACAGGCCTCTCACATAAAATAACATGATTATGATTGCCAGACCTCACTATCTATTTTATGAATTTATGAAGTAGTCTACAGTATCCAGTCTTGACAAAATCCTTTAGCTTGTATTTCAATTCTTTGCTCTTTGCTACAATGCTAGTCTCAAAAGCACATTTAATATAAATAAGGTGATGGAATGCTTCAATTAAGTTTTCAAACCATTAACAAATACAATAATTAGAAGGGAAAACCCTGAATGAATTTGAGCTACTTGCGCTACAAACACGTAGATATTAAGACTAGGAAAGAAAGGACAGCTAGAAATATATTAATAAATAAGATTCTAACAATAATAAAGGTCAGTCACCTTTCATTTGAAGACATGCCATGTGGTCTCAATCGTGGCGAAGGCTGTTATTGTCGTATTTAATATTTATAAATAACTAGAAAATAATTAAGGGAGAAAAATCTGCTTACTTGGGAGCAGCACGTAGTTTCTTCTTGTCATTGTTGGCGTATATTACCACGTATATCTCAGTGCCAAAATTCCTTTGAAGCGTCTTGCCAATCTTGCATCCTTCGCTTGTTGACCCTCGAGTCGACGGTATTAAACTTCCCGTTTTATAAATCTCTCGCAACACAATCTCGTCGTTGTCCTTCAAAGCGAATACATCAAGATCTATTACCTTTGTATTAGGCAAAGCCATGTTCGAAACGAAAGAATCCGCTCGTGCCTTGTAGTAAATATACGACCATACTAGCGCAAGTTTAGTCAGAATCGCCACTGATCAGTCCACAAATCAGTCGAGAACTACAAAGTAAAACGCCGCTAAACCAATCCGTGCTCTTCATAAAGAGCCATTGAAAAATTAAGCCAATCAGAAAGGGTGATACAAGGGGTCTAAATCCGTCGAGAAAGACAAAGAAATCCGGCGAACACCCGGCAAACCAATCACAGATCGCTATAAAGGCTAATTTAAAAATTCAACCAATCACAGCGGCTGATACAATAGCCTCAAATCCTTCGAGAAAGAACAAAGTAAACCGCGCTACGCGGGTTAACATGCCGGTCGGCAGTCTCACCTAATCGATTATCTCGGCGATCTCGAGACTGAGGGAAGAACGCAGAGGGAAGAACGATACGAAAATTATTTTTTCTTGCGGATTTTTTTACCTTAGTCGTATGACTTATTTGACGCTAAATCCGCCCCTGCACGGGACAGCTTTTTGGAGATAGATGCACAGACCATACACGAGGCGTGTGTGGTCTGGGGCACAGACTAGTATACAGGGGATAAACTGCCAGAGCAAGTTATTTCAGGAGCTATTGTTTTAAAAGTTTAAGATTTTAGATTTTTGGAGGTGTTATGGCAATTCAATTACTCATGTGAGCTAACTGTGAAATAGGATTGTTTATACACGTATATACACTAATGTACATGTGCAAACATTTTATAACTCCGGACGAAACTGTTAGTGTTTATTTGAGCATTCTGCACAGTCCTTTCTAATTCTGAACAGAAATCATAAGCCTGTCACAATGTCTTTTTAGGTTAAAATTAAAAAATTGTTGAAATGTTAAATGTCTTTTATATCTTTTACCGCAATGGTTGTGATTTATCACCCCCATACAACATTTTTGTATGTATTCCAAGTTCGCAAATTTGAAAGGCTAGAAAATATATTAACTCCATGATGACGAGATTAATAAATATAGAATGTGTTCTAAAATTTCTTTAAAATTAAACTAGGCAATTACCATTTCCCCCTTAAATTCATCATCATTAAGGCGAGCAGATAATGCCTCCAAGTCATCTACTGTATCAGTTGGGTTGGGTAACACGTCTTCAAGCATGTCGCTGCCACCAACATCCCTCGTAGCACTCAACAGTAAGGAGCTTCGTCTTGTTTTTGAACCATAATGTCAACTTTTGTCAAAACGCATCGTTGGAAATCTACGGAGACAAACATGAAAACGAAATTTAGCAAATAAATAAAATTAAAAAAAAGTGAAAATATCCTCCTTTAGTATAAATACACATTGTTAGGTGATTATAGAAAATTACACGTGCTGATTGTTTGAGCTACTTCTGAATATTTCTCAATACATGTAGCCACCTACAGCGTTCAGGCAAAATGGATCCTAGCTAATTTGTCCCTCTACCTAATACTCTAATGTCGCATGATTTTACAAGTAAACCTCTCAATCAGGGACAGAAAATAACTGACACAAAGGGTTGGAACACAAAAAAGGCAAATCGGAGATTACAAATGTTTGAGTTAAGAAAAAAAACAATTTACTCTTCCCAAACGTTTGATGCACATAATAAAAAGTTGAACTCACTTTCATGTTGGTTTTGTCTAAACAAGTGATTGTTCGTAAGGTACTTCTGCTACCTGCAACAAATGGTGGGGGTGCCACTATTTGTACTATCAGAAACATGTTGGTCTATAGATTGAATAAAATAAAATAAATAAAAAAAAGGAGAAAAGAAACTACTGTAATCCCAAAACCCAATCCTCCCTACAAAGTCGTTTTAATGCTAACAGATATTTTTGACTTACAATCATGATGTTAATCCTTGAAAAACTTGAGCTGGTAGTTGGTGTAATGGTGGCATCTGTGTTCAGGTTGTGGAATGGATCTAGGTGATTAAAAAACATGTAGCTAATTAGACAACACAGTTTGCTAGAAGGTGATGTTGAATGGGTGTCAGATGCTGTTACAGCGCTTACTCTCACCACCTCTCCTAGAGGGTTTTTCATGTCTTCATCACTTGAGTTGTGCCTTCCTACATTTAAAGCGTCCCTGCTACTTCAAATCTTAACAAAAACCCTTACAGTGTATATTCATGCTATATAACTTCCACACTTACCAAAATGGTTTGGTGTAAACATGTCATCAACAGCATTGACAACAGCTGGGAATGCGCTGCCTGGGAGTAATCCATTAACTACATTAGGGCCTGGAGTTAATTGGAAGCTGTTGCCAGTTGAATTAGATGATGGAAGTGTTGGTGCCACAGGTAGCAATGGGGTATATGACTTAGTGGATTCTCAAGTGCCAGTAGTATGTCTCTTGCTTTTTGGACCTTGGTAATCACTTTCCTCATCTACAAATGTAATAAAGGCAATGTGGGACAAAAAAAACACTATATATAAATTTTACCCTAATTTATACCAAAGGACTAATGTAGGCTGTCCAGTCAGGAATGATTACACACTAAAGAATTTTATTGACCAAAGTTACAAACTGTAGCAAAATAGTCAAATGTTGCTTTACAAGTGTAAAACATATGAAGTATGAAGTAGTTTCACTTCAAGCCTGAGTGTGAGTTTTTAAATCTATTTGAAAGTTGACTTTTCACAAGTCTTACCATCACTCCAATCAGGAAATTCTATGTAACGACTTTTACTTGCCCTTGTTCTTTTTCTGGTGATATGGGTTTCGGAATCTGATGCCGACTCCACATTTGAGGTGTCCTCAGCACATTTTGCTTGTTTGAATGCTTTATCATAGCTGTCTAATAACAAAAAATACATAAGGTTTAGTAAAAAGAAGACTTACAACTACCTACATCAGAAAACACATTTTCAAGAATCTTTATCAAAAGGCATCTGTAAAGTCCCTGAGTCAAGAATCTTATAATTAATATTTGAGATATCACTTGATTAAACTACACACTCTACAGGTATCATTGCTGAAGAAAAAATTCAACTCTGAGGCAAAACCAGGACCAGTTGTGAAAATGCAACATCAAACTTTCTCGCTGAAATTGAACTTGCAACTCTGCAATGCTAGTGCACACACATAACTCGTGCCTAAGCTCTCAGCAGCAGCTTTTATTCAGCAAGGGAGAGTGGTCAGTTTAAAGGAGGAAGTGTTAACCTACTGTGTTCTTACATGTACATTCATGCACTCAGTTTTCTAAAGATGTGTACTTTCACACTCTACTAAAAATCAATCTCATCCATTCTTTGCACATTCAGAGAAAAACCCATACATGTAGAGCTCACCAACAATATCATAGTAACCATAAACTCAACTTACCAGCAAATAAGAACACTCTTATTCTACATCTTTGCCATGTTTTCTTATCTGGCATCTCAGCCTTTTTAAGTTTTGCTGCAACATTATTGGATGGCCAGTAACAATACATTACCTTTAAAGAAACAAAAATAATAAGAACACGGGATTACTCAGACCAGTTGTGATGACTTTCATAGCTCAAAAAGTACTATTAATAGTATTTGGTTTTCACCACAAAAGTTGACACAACACCTTTGGTTAACTATACCAAATGTGTGGTGTTAAGCATTGGGATCTCTTATAAAACATACTATACAGATATATAGACTTGCTTTTATCATTAAGTTATCACCTACCCCTTCACAGGTTTCAATCCAGTTTTCACAAACAACCCCAACTGCCTTCTCACCCACAAACTCAACAACAGCATAACCTGCCATCTACAGTAAAATAAAAAAGAAAGTTTTCAAAAATGTGTTAGAAGTAAAATACACAGCAACAATTTGTTGGCTGGTTTTCCGGTAGTTTATAACTCTCTTCCAAACAGTTTGAAATTACAGTAAGCAAATAAGCAAGTAAGCATTTGACACTTGGATAGAAATAAAAAGGTTAAAGAAAAAAGTCTGAAACAGTCTTTTGAAATAGTCTTTTAAACTTTTACTCCTAAAATATATTTTCCAACACTGCAGTTAGGAAAGAAAGGGATAATCATTTAACTGCTAGAGCTGCCCCCTTGATAAGTAATCCCTATGGACGTTCCAGTGGTAAAAAAACTTACCCATTTGTTAGTCAGTAAGTTTATCGTTCTCATCTTGGAATTAGCAAAGTTTTATCAGTCGTTGCTGTACAAGCTGTCGCAAGTTGTTAATACTCAGAAAAACTCTAGGCATAAAAAACTCTGTCTCACCCAGAGTTTTTTCAGAACTTACGATGGCTTGATCAGCAAAAACTGAGAGAACTTTCTTAACTTATCATTTGCTCTTTACCTTGTTAAACAGCATGTCGCAGAGCCATAAACAAAATTTTGTTTGGTGCCAACTCCACCATCATTGCTTTTCTATTCAAACATTGTGAAGAAAGTTTTTTCATGTTTGTCCAACATTGGTTTCCCTTGTACACACCAATAAGGCAAGAGTTGCGTGGACTTTAAAACAAAGGTTCTGTTCTTTGATAAACCCGGCAGACATACAAATGGTTTCCATTCTCATCAAGGTTTTCAGCCTTACCAACTACTTCACAGCAGGATGAATAATTTAAAATAAAGGCATTGTTGGGTTTCTTAAAAGTGATATTGGCTTCATTGCTTATCTGAGGGTGCTTGACGTCAGAAGATTCACTCAATCATTTAACAATTTGTGCAATAGGATTATTTCCTGATCTCACCATTCGTTTCAATTGCTGCATTTAGTTTTCAAAAGGAAAAGCACTGCAAGCATCCAGGCTCCCATACTCCTCTACATCAGCAGCAAAATGGATCATACTATGCACATTGTAAACTAAAAACTCACTGCCATACAAAACACAAGCCTGTCCAACAAAGTAAGACAACAGTTCATTGGCATAGTTTCTATAGGCTTGAGCAAGGGTATGGCAAACTAAATGCAGCTAGCAACACAATGACACAAAAAGTGATTGTACAAGTCTGGCCGCAAAATACCATTCAGAACAATCTTTCCTGTGTACAGAAGAAACTGTCTGTACTCAGTTGCCTTCCACCTATCAATGTCTAATAAACTTCTTGGGTTACAAGCAAAACAGCTGGGTACAAATGGTTTCAAATCAACCAGTCTAGTACTGATCTCTTCTACCTGACCAGCAGACATTTTAATTTCTCGTTTCCCCCTCATCCACATCAAAATCAACTTTTTCATCACACCCAAGCACAATTGGTGCATATAATCTACTGAGAATTTTTTAACCATGTGAATTGGCAAATCACAGAAAGGACTAATGCTGTGGTGATGTTCTGCATAAATTTGTTGTCTAAATGACAGATCAGTACGTAGTTCTATATCTCGATATGTCATTCTGCCAACCCACGCACCCCTTTGGGCACACTTATCACATCCTGAATAGTCTGAAAATAACTTAGTGGCTTTAACCATAGCTTTAGCTGGAGCATCATTACAATGCATCTTAAAGAAACTGCAATTGTTCTGTCCTTATATTGCAAACCATGGCAAATAATATGGTGCAAATCGCTCACCAGATCTTCTAAAAACTCTAAAGTTTGAGGTTTCGATGCGCCATATGTTAGCACAACTGGAAAAACAGTAATCGGATGAAATTTACAATTGCACATAAAACTGGATCATGCCGATGCTCAATGTATTTTACGTGGTTTGGAGCTACGAATAACGGAAGGTGTGTTATGAGATACGGGGCAAATGCGTGTGCCCTTTTTTCTTTTAATAAAAACATGGGAATGACAGCGATGATTCGTCAACGAGTTCAGAGAGAGATTATGCGGAGTTAGGTTGCCGTGAAGCAAGCATCGACGACCGAGAAACGGAAATGATGTCTGTAAGGTGGAGCGTGTTTAATTTCAAGAGTCAAGTACCGCAGAGTCAGCAGAAGGAAGTGGCGCCATGCGCAGCATGTTTTGCTCGTCTTCTACTTGAATAACAGTGTTTATGTATAGTTTATCATGGAAGAAATAGGTTTATCACAGTTATTAGCACAAAAGCATTTTGAATCGCCACACTTTACCATACCTATGGAGAAGTTCAACACACTTTACCACACTTTATCGTCCGGAAATTCGCGAATAATATTATGACTCTATATTTAGATGGTTTGGTGGTAAAGTGTGTAGGAACTACTCCTAGCTACGGTAAAGTGTGTCTTTAAGAAATGATATTGGTGCTCTTAACCTTTTAAAGTATAAATTTCACAGCATAATGTAGCGTGTGGAGTATTTTTGAATGAAACGTAACTACTGAACTTCACCCTAATGGCCATGTCTGGCATTAAGCTGACAAAGTATTGCGTTGGTTATATGAAACGGGGTAGTGCAATTATAGTGTTTAATATTTTGTTATATAATGAATAACGCGTATATTAATAAAACACCGTTGTGTCACAAACAACTTCTGACAATTATATCACATTGCACTATATTACATGGGAAAATTTGTTGATAAGAAAATTTTTTCTCCTGCCGCAGGAACATCGCCAATGCGCATTGTTTATCACTCAATTGTACCTGGAAAATAATCTTGCAAACTTAACTTGTATATGTAACATAATGCAATTGTGACGTCATATAATAAATATATTGTTTTTTTAAACATGTAATAACTTACCTTTCCCTTCTAGTGTAAGATACATGTATGTCAAGTTTTAGAAGTATGTCACATGCCAAACGAGAGATGTGTGTTCTTAATTGTTTCGATATTTTCAGACCATCGTTGACAAAATGGTTGGCACACATTACACGTGCGAACCCCCCTTCCCCCATTTCAATGTTGTATAGCAACTAAATGATGTGCTAATGGTGTTGTGATGCCCATCGACACTTTATCATCGTAATGGGACCAACATTGAGACGGGGGATGGGGGGAAATAGGGGATAAATTAAAATTTTCCAGCAATATAGGACATCAACACAACTCCGCAGGTCGTGCCAACTATTTTTAGCAATGATTGTATGTTCCATGTTCCATCCAACAGTACTAGGGTCAGTAGCACTGAAGTACAACACAGTGTCACAAGTTTTCTTATGAATGCCAGGTCGGAGTTGATTGTTCCTCCACAAATAAATAGCAAGAAGTATCCTGGACTCGTCAAATTAAAAAATGCAAACTTTGACTGGGTTGAGGAAGAGCACCTAGGATGGACACGAGACAACCACACTGCTGCATGGTCCTTCGTCAATGGGTTAAGTGATGCCGTTTGGCACATAGACAAAAATCATGGAACATTGGAAGCTAGGGGCTGTGCCATTCCATTAGTTTTCAAGCTCCATTAGTTTTCAAGCAACGTTTTTCTGGATTCCGAAAAGATGTAGAAGCCAGGAAACGACCGATTGATGAATCGTATATGAGTCAAGAGAAATTGAAGGAATATAGCCAGAGGCTATTAAACATTCTGTCAGCTCCATATATGAAGAAGTCCATCTGGCAAGGAATCCATGACACAATTGCCATTCTTGGAAACTCCATGTCAAACTACTGCACGTACTTGCAATCACAAGCGAAAAGGGTGAGTAAAATTTTTGTGGAAAAGAATTATAAATATATACAGCAACAAAAAATATTACCCTGCTCAGTTGTCATGGTAACAGCAAATATTCCCTTTAAGCTATAAATTTATAAAAGCAATGCTGTTTATTTTTTCTCTAGGAAAACAGGTCGTTGATGGTTGTGAAGGAGGATAGACACCTGAAAGTGATTGAAAAGTCTGAAGAGGAAGTTGAAATGTATAGAGATGTAGTAAGAGTTTTGATGGAAAAAGAGCTATGGGAGTACATATTCCTTGATGAATACTGCCCAACAAACAGGAAAAAGAGGTACACGTTTGTCACAAATCTGAAGATCCCAATGAGAGTCCTGATGATCACACAAACCAGTGGGGCACGAACTTCACATTTTTTGTGCAGAATCAATGACAGCTTGACAGTAGAGGAAGCTATCAACAAAGCCCATGATGTTGCTACACAGATAAGTCAAGATATTACAAAGTACCACTCAAGAGCAATGAGACGGGAATTTGTCCAGTTGTTTGGACTCGTTGCTAACAAAGCAGTTTTCCGATATGCATACCGGACCTTGACAGGTTCGTTTAACCAACCTAAAATTATTTTTTTGTTTCATTATCTTTGTTTATAAATTCAGATGTGTTATTAGATCCAATGCTTTTATATTGATGGATAAAATTATTTACCTATCTTACCCTCTAACTCTCTGGAGAATTAAAACACGTGCAGATTGATTAAAATCACCATCTTTTGGATATAGAGTATGAATATGGTACTAAATCTTTATACAGCATCTACAGTAAATATTTTAGGTTGCATGATTAAACCAACGACCAATCTATATATTCAGTTGGTTTAATTGGTATGTTCCTTCTGTATACTTTAAGATCTGAGAAATGCATTGTTTATAGCCTGTTTGATGTTTTTGTTTCAAAATAGGTGACCCGGACTTACTTTGGGACCGTCGACATTGTAACCCAGGACACCCTCTAGAATACGATGATTTCCTCAATAAATGTCGAGAAACCATCAACACGAGTGTTGAGACTGCTGTTGATGAACGACGCCATGATGCAGTCTCTGACAATGAAGTCATCACACACCTGGCAACAGCTCTCAGTGTAAGAGATCTTCATGATCAAGTGGTCAAGCGATGCGAGGAGGGGTCCAAAATTCCAAGGATTAAGTGGTTGCGGCTCCAGTTCTGGCCACGTTGACCAACCGCCAAGACCGCTGCTCGTTACACAGGGAAGTTGAAACTAAAATTCATGGTCCAGGCGTGACAGTTTAGAGCTGATCATGTTGATGCTCACTACGCTCACTACACAAGGAACATCTTGTGTTTGTCAGTATGGATGACAAACACACCATCAAAGTTGGCGACCCCAATTGTCCTGTTGCGGCAGTGGAGCGTGGAAAACAAGTTGTTGTTGCCATAGGGAAGAAGTTCGTTGTTGCAGATCATGATTTCACCAGGCTGAGTTTGACACCAAGTGTCAATCTTCTTATCCAGGTTCCTGATCACATTGATGAATCATTCTACACAGGTCAGGTTAAAGAGAATACGTTCCAACCATCTTCACTGATGACACACATGGCTGAACTTAAAGGGGAGATGACCAGCATGAACCTCAACAAGCCAATTCTTTTGGCTTATACTCATGGACGCCCAGACCATCGACTAACCTACCTCTCGGTTCAGCTGCAACTGATTGCTTTATGGATCGACTTAGATTTGGACTTCGTCTGTGCTGTGAGAACTCCACCAAAGCACAGTTGGAAAAATCCCGTTGAGCTAATCATGTCGATAATTAATATTGGTCTTCAAGGTATTGGCATAATGTGAGAGAAAGCTGTGTTAAACGAAGACAACTTGAGTCAATGTGGTGGGTTGATGGCTACTAGACAAATGGCAGAGAAGATCCCTGTGCTAAAGGGCGAGGTACTGGAGTCTGCGGTTCAAGCTGAAGGACCAGACCTTTCAGACGTTTCATAGGGCAATGGTTTTTAATAATTTTGTGCTACTTTTCGATGTTGAACTACACAGTATACTGTAAAACAGCTCAGAGATGTCTTCTTCCATGGAATATTGGATTAGTTCACCCTCCAGATGTCACATTTCGTCTGTATTTCTCAGCGAACGTTACTCCACGAATATAGGAGTCAAACCGCGAGCTTGATGCCACTTTTGTCGGAAAAAGTAAGGACAAACTCGATTTTGTCGACTGTGATATGTGTGAACGACGTTACTTCATTGTTTGGGCCTTTTGTGAAGTTCGTGGTCGAGGAAATTGGTGCAGATGAAAGCTCTGAACCTCTGTCCACAGGTAAATATTTTAATTTATACTATATTAAAATATTAAATGCGCGATGTGCAGCATGCAGGGCATGACGGGAAGGGTATTGGAGAGGTTTTCCTATTTAATAAATGATAGCTCCCAAATATTTTCTTTTTTTATTTGCTTTCCTGCTGCTAGATAAATTATATTAATAGTTTGTGTGGTGTAGTTTGTACATATCATAACTGAATTAAACTGATAAATCTTAACAATATCGCTTTGACATGTAAAGAAATTGATAGGGATAACAGGGTCTCCGGATCTATACTTTAAAGCTGATACTGTATTTAATATGGAGGTATATAGTGATTTTACCAGAGGTATTGTAAGTGGCTAGGGTATCATTTAATAAAAATATTTCTCTATTTCCCAGGTCCAAATGCTTTTAGTGTGCTTATGAACAGTGCTAGATGAGAAATCAGAAGCAAAAACTTCACAATGACGTCATTGAATTTTTCGAAGGCCGACAACTTAAATGGAGACAAAGTGAAGTTGGAGACGTGGGGAAAGCTTTGTTGAAAGTTTTAGTTGATACACTGTGGTACTTGGATGGTCATCATCACATTCTACGTAACAGAGGTCAGAAAATTCCTGAATCGTTGCAACATTTTACTGGGTACAACATCCCTGAAGTCAGCAAGCACCGAAAGCAAAACCTACAAAATCTGTCTGAAGTTACCCTTCATGAGTTCTCCAATAAGCTATTTACACGCTTGCAGGATGCTTACTGGGAAAGAAAGGACTGGTACAATTTCATTTCAGTATGTAGTAGTGGAAGATGTGTCTCCTTCTGACCCTCGTCGAAAGTATGAGTATCTTCAAGCACTAAAGTCAAGTGGTCTTGCTGTGAGCGCTGCAATGCTTACGTACAAGCATGGTAACAATATTGGGAACACTAACTGTGGGTGGAAAGTTCCTGTTCCGGCTGAGGCAGTCAGAAATATTTATATATTAAATATCGCACACATTACCGTAGCTCATCGGGGGATATCTAATCCACCTAAATGAAGAGTTAGGTATCTTTCTCCAGGACGAAATCGCCTTGACCCAAGCCACCATAAGTTATAAACATTCAGTTGTCCTTCAGCAGCGTATATATGTGAAGAAGAAGAATTTCAAATGAAGTCGAATCACTGCTGTAGAGAAAAGTTTTCTGACTGCCCCAACCGGGAATCGAACCCAAGGTCTCTGGTGTAACCTACCAGCGCTCTACCACCAAAACAACCATTCATTAATTCTGAATTCCCTCAATCAAAGGATGGAGTTAATGAATGTGCCTCGCAATTTCAAAACATTATTCTTGATAATGTAAAAAAGTCATTCAAAATTTTAAAAATGAAACACCGACAGAAAATCACAAATGTTATGAATAAAAAATGGTTTGATAGAGAATGTAGACTAAAAAGACACAGTGTTAGGAAATTGGCAAACCAAAAACACAGGGATCCCCTAAACAATGAGTTGAGAAATGCCTATCACACCGTACTAAAAGATTATAAAAGTTTGTTGAAACAAAAGAAAGAAACTTTTTCTAAAAAAATCTAGAAGAACTAGAAAAGGTAATCGGAAAAAATGGCACCGGAAAAAATGGCACCGGAAGAAATGGCACCGGAAAAAATGGCACCGGAAAAAATGGCACCACAACTTTGATTATACAGAAAAAATGGCACCACAAAGGTTATCTGGAAAATGACATGCATTGACACTTTCTCTGTTCCGCTGACAAGTTTCGGTGATGCTTTTTAACATGTTACTGACTCATTCGCGTCTATTTTTAAAAAGCATTCACCGAAACGGCGAAAGCGCTTGTTACCGTTTTGCAATGGAACGGGTATTGTCGGAGAGTGAATGAGTCATTGCTTATTGTTGAAGAGTATTCATGGAAGCGCGTTGACAATGGTTTGCATTTCAATGCACGGAATTGTTGATTAAGCCCTTGGGAGTTGCTTGGACCTTTGTATCCACATATTTGGTATAGGTTTCAAAAATAGACACTGATGCGAGTTGTTTTTAGAATAGTATATAAACATCGCGGTATTCGTAACACGTGCAGGAATTATATAAGCGAAATGGAAGTTATTGCAAGCAACAAGGGAGGAATGAAACTTTGCTTTGGTGGTTACATGTACACCAAACAGGTTTCCAAGCCAAATCATGTTCGTTGGAGGTGTGTTAAGAGAACTCTGCGTTGCAAGGGTTCACTGACAACCACTCTTGAGGTAACAAATCCGGTGCCAGGTAATGAGCATAACCACTTGCCCAACGCCACTGACATTTCAGTTGTGAAGGCGAGAAACAGCATGAAGGAGATGGCAACATCGACAATGGACAAGCCAAACCAAGTGTTCTCATGAGTCGTTGCAGGGTTAGACGACACCCGTGCTTTTCTTCCACGTACAGATTCCATAAAACGAACCCTAAGAAATCATCGCCGTGCTAATTTCCCGACTGATCCTGTGTCCCTTGAAGATCTCATAATTGAGGGTCCATGGGCAGAAACTGCAGGAGAAAATCCTGAGAATTTCCTTTTGTATGACAGTGGTCCAATGTCAGATAGCAGAGTCGTGGTATTCGCAGCTGACAAGTGTTTGGAAAAGCTGCCATCGGCCGAAACATGGTTTATAGATGGTAATTTCGCCATGGCACCAGCTCTCTTCCAGCAGTTGTACGTGGTTCGAGTTCCTCTTGGTGAGACGGCAATTTCTGTTGCCTACGCGCTGTTGACCAACAAGACGCAGCAAACGTACGAAGAACTCCTGCAAGCGCTGGTTGATGGTTGCCGTGACCGACACTGGGACGCAGATCCCAAAACAATAATTCTTGAGTTTGAAATTGCCGTCATTCAAGCTATACGATCTGTCATTGGCAACCAAGTTAGAATCCAATGCTGTTTCTATCATCTCACTCAGAGCACGTGGAGAAAGATACAAGAGCTTGGGCTCTCCAATCTCTACCGTGAGAACGAAGAGTTCCGCGTGCATTGCGGTATGCTTGATGCGCTTGCACTTCTTCCAACTGAAGATGTGTGCCAAGGGATGGCTTACGTGCGGGATAGTTTTCCAGATGAAGGAGAGGCGCTGGTCCAGTACTTTGACGCTACATATGTAACAGGATCTTTCAGACGTGTTCAACAGCCAAATCGCCCACTTATTCTTCTGGAATGTGCACGATGCGACGGTCAATGGTAATCTACGCACCAACAACCAATGCGAAGGCTGGAACAACAAGTTTCAGCACCTTGTTGGACAGAACCATCCATCAGTGTGGCGGTTGATCAACTGCCTGAAAGACGAACATTCATGTGTATCGGCTCTGGTTCTTCAAGATGAAATAGGAAATCCACCAAGGAAGAGAACTAAACGCGCCTACCGTGATCTTCAGGAAAGATTGCAAAATCTCTGCATCGCCTACGCCGAAGGCCAAAAATCTTTACAAGAGTTTTTACGAGGTGCTGCGAGGAACATTCGCCTTGGTGATTTATAGTTGCTATCTAAATACATATACATGGATATTTTAAAGTAGTTTCCCAGCTAGCACACAACGTAATCGCAACGTTGTGTCTAGGTTGTGGTTTGGTTAGGTCGGACCTAACTTTCCCACAACATTGTTTTTCTGTAGTCCACAATAGATCAAGTTACACAACGTTACACAAACGTTGTGAGAACGTTCTCGTTTAACGTTGTATTACTACGTTGACATAACGTTATCAGACGTTCCTTATAAAACTAATAAGCTTTCGAAATATACTTTTAGAGAAATTTTGACCCAAGGACTAACCTTACAATCAATTAATGTTCTAGTGGCCAAAAATGTACTTAAGAAGTATTCGAGAAGTTTTATAGAGACATTGGCAATGACGTTGTATTAACGTTGGTAGAATGTTTTTTCTACAACGTTGTCCTGACACGTTCAGGAAAGCTTTCTGGAACATTGTTTTTGTGTCTCTGAACATTGTTTTTGGGTCTCTGAAATGGCATTTCCCGCGTTCTGACAACACTTTTAATCAAAATTTCTGAAGTTTTACAAGATATTTTTAGCACATTTTATACTTTTTTTGAAAAAGTGTCAAAATTGGATTTGGATTAGTGAATTCTTGTAATAGTTTGTAAGTGCGTAATTATTTTTTTCTAAAAAGAAGGCAGTACAACAAACAGTAGAGATGCAGTATGCGATTATATTTAATTACTAACTTAAAAAATATATAGTTGTTTTGCTCTATGTCAGAGCTCATCAGCATGCCTTGGAGACACCAAAACCATATTCTTGCAGTCAGTGAATTCAACATACAAGTAAAGGTCTAGCTGAATTTAATGTTCTGCATAACCCAGAGCAAGGGTAATGGGACATTTCAAAGACAGCTCTAGGAGCTGAACCATCTACATCATCCCAGTCATCCTAATTAAGTCACAACTAATCCAAGCCACTACCCACCATTACCAATTTACTGTATGTTACTATGAGCTGTCTGGTTTTCAGGTGCTAGATACTCACCTTTTACACATCTACCCAAGCAGACAATGTCTTGTTAAAGAATGCTTTTATTTATGACCATAATGCAACATGGACATAAAGGAGCTCAACTCTCAACTCTAATATCCCAGTCATCCTTACCCTTGAGCCCCCAACTAATCTAAGTCATTACCTGTTTATATGATTTCAATTTTGTAGACTATGAAAGTATATAAACATGGAATACTAGAATTAAGCAGTTATTGTATTTAAGCCAGATAATAAAATGTAAGTAATAATTGTAATACAGCACATGTAGTTATTGGTTCATGTGGATAAACTGGATATCACCACTTAGTACTGTAGCTACTGTACACATGTAAATTTATATTAAAAGAAGAAACCAATCATCATTTACTAATCAAGTTTATTATGACACCACATAATCATACAGGACCAGGTCACATACAGTACATGACATGTTGTGTACATATATTGGGCCATTCCATTTTATATGTGCACCCCCCTTATTGAAGTGTCTGGATATCCTATGGGGGGAGGGGGTCTTAGAGCATTAGGTTATCCTAATGGGTTTAGGGCATAGGGTTTGCAAAACTGACGAGATGTCCAAGAGGGTTTATGGTGTTTGGTACACCCCCATTCAGGCTCAATACTACACTTCCTACATAATTGCAAACGACTCGATATTCTACCGAACAGCATTAACTACCAACCACCTATAAAAACTGAACTTGCTCAACGCACCGCTAAAGCCAATGGCCACCGTATGCTGAAGACACTCATCGCTGACGCTCACAATCGCCTTCGCGTTTATCAACAGAAATTACACGGACACCATAATGCAGTTCTACTCGAGACCAGCCAGACTGACGCACAAGCACTGGATAACACCATCAAACGTACAGCTAACGAATATAAAACAAGACGACACGCTGAATTGGAACAAAAATTTAAAAATTCAAGATCTTACAAACAACACCATAGCAACGCAGACGCCTGGGTTAAAAATATCAGCCACAAACAACTCATCGAACAAGAGACACAAGTGCTAACGAAAGGATTGAATTACAACACAACAGACGCCAACAAAATAGATTTCATCGCCGACCTGGAATCCACACTTAAGAAAACAGATCTAACAGAAGACACAAAAAAACAAATCCGCCACCAAGTAACAAACAATCTACTACACCAAAAACATGCAGTTGACCTCAACAAACGAGAACGAGAAGCCCTGAAAGATCTAAAGAACGACGACGAGATTATTATACTACCTGCTGATAAAGGACGCACGACTGTCATCATGGACAAATCCAATTACATCGACAAAGCCAACGCATTACTCAAGGACACAATTACATACCAACCACTTCACATTGACCCCAGTAAAACAACAGTAAACCGCATCAACAAAAAACTCAAAACTCTCAAAGACCAAGAAAAACCGAACCAAAACACGTACAACCGAGTTAGACCCAAGAACACAACAATCGCTAGATTTTATGGCCTACCGAAAATCCATAAAGAAAATACTCCTCTCCGACCAATTGTCTCCCTCCCTGGATCACCGACTTACAACCTATCCAAATATCTTGCTGGAATACTCAAACCTCTGGTCAAAACTTCACCTCATTCTATCGACAACGTTAACACTTTCCTGACCAATATCAAAGACTTAAGAATTGAACCTGATGAAATCATGATATCCTTCGACGTAGTCTCTCTATTTACTTCCATACCACTAGACACAGCACGACGAATCACTGAACAACTACTTACTGACGATACATCATGGCAAACAAGAACCACACTCGACAAAGAAGACATACTTGAACTCCTTGACCTATGCCTTTCAACGGAATTCTGTTTTCAAAACACTTTCTACCAACAAGTATCCGGTACCCCTATGGGGTCACCTCTTTCCAGTTTCCTTGCTGAAGCAGTGATGCAGGAACTAGAAAAGAGAACCGTGACTAACAACAACGACATTAGAACATGGGACAGATACGTAGACGACGTATTTGCAATAATCAAGAAAGACAAAACTGACAAAATATTACAAACAATCAACAACGCTACGGAAAATATTAAATTCACTAAAGAAGAAGAACAGAAAAACCAACTCTCTTTTCTCGACGTCTTACTGACTAAAACTAATGACGGCACCTTGCACACCCAAGTCTACCGAAAGAAAACACACACTGACCAAATACTGAATTACAACAGCAACCACCCTACTCAACACAAAATCAGTTGTATTAAAACATTATTCAACCGAATTGACACGCACTGTAACACAGAACAATCCAAAACAGAAGAACGTAGATACCTTCTCTCGACATTCCGTATGAACAACTACCCTAGGAACTTCATCAACAAAGTCTTAACACGCAAAAAACGAACACCAACGAACATCACACCTGACCAACCTGCTCCTGAAAGGACTAGGATCACTTTACCATACATCCACACTACATCAGAAATGACAGCTAGACTTCTCCGACCTTTTAACATTGACATAGCACACAAACCAACACACAAACTTAGATCTAATTTCACGAAACACAAAGACAAGACGATCACAATCGATAGACACAACGCTATTTACATGTTTCCTGCCGTAACTGCTCACAACAATACATGGACAAACATCCAAAAAGATTGAGACACGACTAACAGAACATCAGAACGCTATAAACCGACATGACCATAATTCACTTCCTGCCAAACACGCTGACGACAACGGACACACTTTTGACTGGTCACGAACGAAAATACTAGGACAGGCGACTACCAAACATGCGCGCGAATTTAAAGAAGCGTGGCACAGCATAGACAAACGTACATTAAACCGATACATCGACATTCCTACAACCTACCTTCAATTAAAACATTCACATAACAATCCTGATTCACACCCACCCTCCGTTCCTTCCGAAGAAATCCACCCGTCGAACACTGGACACTCCACGACCACCATCAACTATACACAGACCTGGTTAGCAACGCGTCCCATCACAACCAATCAAACGCCACCTATTCCTAACATCGCACCAATCAGACGCTCTCGTCGAATACAATTACGTGAGGAACAGCGCGAACATTCTAATACACCGTTAAACTTTTCTGAAGAAGACTCGAAGAACCGAGTTGAAAGCTCAAAACTTTAATAATATAGTCCGGAGAACACTTATTTACTATATATATATAAAGTATGAAGTATAGTTTTACCTTAAAGTCTTCGCTACCAGAGGTTTCACCCTAAACGGTTTAGGGTGAAACCTCTGGTAGCGAAGACTTTACGGTAAAACTATACTTCATACTTTGTATTTTGCTCTATCTATATATGGTATTGAGCACTCTCTAACATTTCGTGAACCAAAACTCACTTATATATATATATATATCACTCGAAACATTAGGAATTCACGTTCTATAATATCGGTAGTCCTCTAACCTTACTATATTTCGATCTGTATTTCAATTTTGAACACTTCCTATGCAGCACACTACTTTTATTTCACTGTTTATATATAAATATACATAAGATAGGAATATAGAAATACCGAGTCAGACAAACTTCTCACCGGCCCATAAAGTTTATTAAAAAGACGTTTCGTACATTCGTTCTTCTTCAGTTTGAAAATTACAAAAACTAGCACGAGTTGATGCTATATATACTAAAAAAATATTTTTACATAAATTAACATAATGCAAAATAGATATAATTATATTATAATATAAATCATAATTGTCCCTGGCAGTAATTAATTCGCCTCTGACCGATATTCACATTTTTTATTCAAGCCCATGGGCTGTAAAGTACACAATTGTGCAGTCCAATAGGCCTCCCTAGCTAATAATATCTTATCTACATTCAAACTGGATGTATTCACTACCTTTTCGATAACAATAAAATCAAAATCCCCCACGACATGAGAGGTCTTGTTAAAGTGGGTAGCTACCTCGCAGGTATTTTTACCTGTAATCATGGCAGATTTGTGATTACGTAATCTAACCTTAAATTGATTCGAGGTAGATCCCACATACTGCAATCGGTTTATTGTACTTCGGCGGTGTTGCCGCTTTATAGGCACCTTTTTCCTTAATTAATATTCATCAACTTTTTGCCAGCTGCTTTCTCCTCCTTTCTATTCAATATTCATGTAACTATCGTTAATTAAGCCTGCGCTAAAGGTCGCACAATATACGAATTTAATTCAGACGAATTGAATTGTTTGAATTCTATATTCAAGGAACTGCGACGTAGAACTCGATTATATTTAACTGAGAGTCGACGTTAATTAATAACTCGACGTCGCATTACCGACAGAGTTGATAATTCGAATGAAATTCGTCTGAAAAAATTCGTCTATTGTGCGACGTTAAGACGTTTAGCGCAGGGCCTATATTAAAGCTACTTAATTTAATAATCTTGGACGATCACTCTGATGATGTTGCGTGTAGTGACGAAACGTTAGTAAAATATATTAAATATATATTGTATGTGCGTGTTATTGTCTGTTCTAGGCAATAATATTTTGATATTATTACTATTTATAAAATGAAAACAGTATAAACGCCAAATGAAAGAAGTTCAATGTCATATGTTTTCTCATTTTTTCTGTTGTGTTAATAGTTCTTTAAGTAAGCTCTTCTTCATATCAAGTGTTTGCCTTAAAGCGTCTTCAGCTTTTGACAATTCCCTATACTTGAACTTGTGAATTTCATTCTTGTCTTCAATAGCCTTCTTAACACTGAGGGAGAAGTTTTCATGCAGCTTAATGTACAGCTCGTCCAATTAATGGCGGCTTTTTTGCAGCGCTTCCTTTGCGTTTTCAACATGAATGAGGTTGCGCTCAATCGTTTCTTTCTTAACTTTTCTAGTTGTGGTTATAGCAGAGGAAATAGGGTCGGGTGGTTCTTAAGAATTGTTTCGATCTGTTGACTCGTTTCCGTATGTTCTCGTCTGATTAGATCAGCCTTGTAAATTCTCCAGTTCTCATGAAGAAGCTTGTCGATTTCATCCCCATCACAGAGGAAGTATTTTTCATTACAACACAACTCTTCTGCCTTTCTGTTCCAAAACAATCTCCTTTCTCTCTCTTGGCCTACACTATTTATGATCTCCATCTCGGTGAACAGGTGAACCCCTTTTCTCGTAAAAGCCGTGGTGCACTTTTGCTTTGGTCGACTTGTTGCCCCAAAGTAGCCTGTCAAGGTACATTGTTTTTGCGTGTTTACTTTTCGGGGTTTCTTGCTTGGGACGCTTTGATCATCATCAGACGTTTCTTGCGGGCCTGCCAAATCGCTTAATATATTACTTTTGCAGGTTGATTCAAACTCAGTACAAGCTGCGTTGCAATTTTCAAGTTCCTTAATCAGGAGAAAGCCATCTTTCAACGCATCCTTCATCGTTAGTTTTTCCTCTTGTATCTTGCTCACTGGACCTCCCCATTTACTTATAAATTTGAATTCATTTGGTATAAGTTCTTCTATTTCTTCTACCATCTTCTTTCGAATTTCAGATAGACAACATTCCATGTTTTCCACAAAGATTACTCCAGCCACGTCGCTAGGCTCACTCACAAGTCTCACTTTAACTGCTTCCGCCATGATGTCAATGCGCTCGCCGCTCGGACTGAGATCAAACAAAAGTTTTTCCCACACGATGCGATACAAAAATACGCTTGCCACGCATGCATGCATATGGCTAGCGTTAGCGCTGTTGCCGTTGCATTTCTTAATAATTGAATTTAAAAAGATAAAAATTGATTAATACATGTTACTGATCTCTGTAACTCTTTCCTGTCCGAAACTTTAGTATTTTATTCTGGCTAACGCCAGACGATTTTCTTCACCTCCGGGGAAGCCCTTATAAACTATCTCTGTAACTCTTTCCTGTCCGAATCTTTAGTATTTTATTCTGGCTGACGCCAGACGATTTTATTCACCGCATGGGGAAGCCCTCGGACAGGAACGAGTTATCAACTATCTCTGTAATACTCGTGTGTTGTTTAGTCAAAAACTTCCAAACCAACCCGAGCGGCGAGCACATGATACAAAATTTGAAACTTTTGTTTGTAATAATTATTGCAATAATATAAACAGTAAAAATTATGGACTTTTATGGGGTTTGTCTCGAGACGGGTTTTGTTTTGATTTAAATACTAACGTGACTTGGAGCAAGTCTTTAAAAATTATTGTCGGTTTCAGTTTGCTTTTCAGCGCACGCTTCGGAAGTCCAAATTTGGTAATGAAATACTATTTCTGCAGGAAAATATGTGTTAATCCAAATAACCAAATTCGCTGAGGCAAATAATGGCACAAACCGAACATTCAAACTTCGAATGGAACTTCAACATGACATCAACACCCGAATGGGAAACTTAGCAACAAACATCTGAACCGCATGCTGAGAAGTGAACTGAAACCGACAATAATATAATAACAAATACGGGGACACAGTAACTTGACATCGAAATTATGGCTGAACATGAGGTAGTTAAAGTGAGACTTGCGAATAGTGAGCCGAACGAGGTGGCTGGAGTAATCTTTGTGGAAAACATGGAATGTTGTCTATCTGAAATTCGAAAGAAGATGGTAGAAGAAATAGAAGAACTTATACCAAACGAATTCAAATTTATAAGTAAATGGGGAGGTCCAGTGAGCAAGATACAAGAGGGGAAAATGACGATGAAGGACGCGCTGAATGATGGCTTTCTCCTGATTAAACAATTCATGGGAAGAGCTTCCAGCTGCAAGGTCACTAGTTGTGAGTTTGATTTATAAACGGCAAAAGTAATCAACCAGGCAATTTGGCAGGCCCACAAGAAACGACTAATCAAAGTGCGCGAAGAAAGAAACCTATAAGGGTAAGTATAAGATTGTTCGCAGTTGAAGAGATAACTAGCCAACCTTGTTGGTTAGAGAGGGAAAGACGAAGATACTGGAACTGGAAAGTTGAACAATTAAGCCTGTCCAGTGAAGTAGAGAACTCCATAAGACGGAAATGATTGGAGTCATTGACACAGCTTGGACATTTAAGAAGGCTGAACTTCTACAAATAAGAGCTGCTGAATTACAAGTTAGTCAAAAAAGATTCCAAACTGTTAACAGTGAGCAGTATTATACCAGGGCTAAAACGAGTAAAGATCCTCTAAGTTGCACCCAGACAATAGACAAAAATCTGGAATTATTGGAAAAGTTCTTGTTCTTCGCCCTTAGTGAAAACGAGAAATTATTGGGGATGAAATCGAAAACAAACAAAGCGCAGACGGAAAAACGATTACATAACTACTTGGGTGATTTGAAACGAACTAGTGACTCTCTCTTCAAGGCCCTTGCTGTCTTTGAAAAGCGACTGAAGGAATTTAAAGCAGATAATTTTACACCTCTTAGAAACAAATATGGCGGAGAGCCATTATCATTAAACGAGGAACAAATAATTGTTAAGGAAATGCAGCTAGAAAACGAGGCTTTCAGAAGGGCGTAACTACATATGTATGGGGACTCCTGAGTCCTCGCAATATACAAGGCTCTGTTTATACAAGCCATGTATAAAGACAGACCGCAAGCACGCGTGTAAACGTGTGTAAACATTTATTGTCTCATCTTATGTAGACGGGGCCAAATTTCTGTCTCAGCTCAAATGGGCGTTGTCGAGTTTCTTTGTGCAAGACGTGTTGCCTGAGGGGGGGAGTGTTTACCTGATAATGGAATGATGGTATAAAACGCTGAGTACGGAGTGTTTTTATATAATTAATATTTAAAGTTTAACTTTCTGTGATTCTGTCTATAATTAATTAACCCTCTGTTCAGACTAGTAAGAGTGTGCCAGGTGCCGGTTGCATTAATCGCTAAATCGACTGGAAATCTGAAATGAAATACGACAAAGCAACACAGACGGCGGTTTGTAATATGATATTTTAATTAAGTCGTACCGTGAATGCCTCGAATTAACCAATTTCTCATTAGCTCCTAAAAAGTAGCCAAAGTCATAGCCTGTGTTGTTTTTAATTTTGGAACTAAAAAGCTGTCAGAGTGCAAAATCGAATAACGACTACATACGGACATACCTTAACCTTAGATGTATTATTTAGACGACTTTCAAGCTGAAATTCTAACTAATAAGGACACACGGCTTCAAAAGAAACCACTACTGTAAAAGAGTTTCATCCCTCGTTATTTTTTATACTATTATTAACAATAGCGCGCGTTGGTAAATAAGTTTTAATGTCGCAGGACTCTCGCGAATGGCCGTTTCATTTCCTCTCGCACGTAGCTTAACTGCCTGCAAGTTTCTTTCAAGATTTTCTTGGCAAGGTATTTTTCCTCGGTCAAAACAAATAGCTTACACCATGGTCATTCAAAATATGGACTAGAATCTCAGCTAAAGTATTTGTTCTATCTTTTTGTTCGCCTTTATGCAGATGTGTGCATAGCCTGTGTATAGCCGCTCTGGAGAGAGCGTCTGTGTAACGGCGTCGCTAATCGTGTTCTGGGTCACGTGGATTTTCCACAGATCTGTGGAAAGATGTCTGATTGGCCCTTTACAGTCTAATTTGTTTTCATAAGTTTTAATTGGTTGCTGTCCAACTAGCTAAATAGCATAATTTGTTGAACGAAGTAAACATTTCTCCTTGGTGTTGTGAACTGTGAAACCACCGAATTATAAACGAATATTGTAGGCACTTTCTTCTCGTTCGACTCTTCGAAATTGTTTGCTCGATCGCCAGTTGTGGCAACAGCTGATAAACCAAGCGACTTTAAATATTACAGATTCAGATTGAGTGTTTAACGAATAGCATTTCGAACAGACAATCCATCTCGTCGTCGGTAAGGCCACAATTTAAAAATACCCATTTTAGACATTGATTGGTTTAAGCCTAAACGTTTGTTTTCATTAATGGTAGATCTGAAGTGATAATTGTGATACTGGAATTAATATACATACGACGTTTATGAAGATGATACAGTTTGGACTAATTGGACAGAACGCTATTTTTAAACTAAACAAATAGATTCACTCGACCGTGGGAAAGCCTGACCATTGGAAAAATGTCTTGATTATTTAGTAAATACCCTGTTGAAAGACTCTCCTTCTCGCGCACACATCTTTCGATCAAATACAGCCTTTAATGTGTCAGTTTTAGATTGAAATTATTTAAAAATTATAATTTACTGAAAATCCACGTGACCCAGAACACGATTGGCGACGCCGTTACACAGACGCCCTCTTCAACCGTGCTCCAGAGCGGCTGTACACAGGCTAATTTGTGCATGGTCACTGAACCCATTGTATATTTTAGTATAATTAACGAATTATCCAATAGCAACGTTTCATTTCAATAACTCAACTGTGCTATTTAAATATTAATAAACCTAAAACAACGATGTGCACGATGTAAAGTCGGTTCAACAAAACCGCAGCTCATTTGTTAACCACTTTGAAGTTTGCCATGCTTACACCACACGTCACGTGTAGGAAACCTGATACGAAAACGTCGGACTATAAATAATAACGGTTCGAGAGAGATCAGTAATATACTTCATTTGGAATTGAATTTCACTGTGTTGTTGCATAAATGAAAAGGATGTCTTCAAACAACAAACCGCGACATTCCCATTCACACATTTGATTGCACACAAAGATATTCGATATCTGCAAACATTTCGCGTGGCGTGTAGAGTAACAATTTGCTACCGATCATATTTGCAACTTTCGTTCAAAGGAATGCAGTAGTCGTAATATTTTTGACTATATTTTGCTCGCTTTCTAATAATTTCGGGGGGAAATAGCGACAGTCGAGAGATCTCCAGTTTTGTAATTTTAGTCGATAAAAATGTACAAAATGATGAAATCAGTGTTTCATCATACAATTTTTCACCTTAACTTGTTATTGTCACCTAATTAGACTAATAATTAGACTTCAATAAACCCCGCTGACAAAAGGAAATCGGTTGAGAATTGTCCTTACTTGGCTTTGTTTCGCAATGGCGTCCATTGATCCACTGAACGATCTAATGCGTTTGCACTCTTTATCATCAAATGCTAGGTTTTCAGAACTACAAAATCTAGCACACGAAATAAAAATGAAATACAATAGACCCATTAATTTGGAAATTGCTGGAAATATTCAAGTACCAGTGAGGATGGTAGACAAAACAGCTTTAAAGTTGTTGGATAATATAGATTGCATGGGAAATACTCAGCCCATTAAAACCACAGGAGATGGAAATTGTTTATTTAACGCTGTGAGCCTAGCCATATGTGGAAGAGAAATTCTTGCTGTCGAGCTGAGACTGAGAACGGCGTTGGAATTGCTTCTTAACCCAGATTTTTACGCAGCACACCCTGTAGTCACAGGCATGAATCTTACCACACGTTTAGGCAGAAGATGGCCTTTAGAAGGCTTGTACGATGCTGTTATATTCAGCAACCGCGATTTGAAACAAGTACCAAAAGGAATCGGAGTCAGAGAACGTTTCCAAAAGGTTTTGAAAATGAAATGTGCAATACTCTCCACAACTACAGCTGGTCTGGTATAATGCAGGTAATGGGCTTAGCGTCAGCAATTTCATGTGAAATAAAATTGAACTACCCTGATAAGAAGCATATGCTGTTGCCCTTGTTGAGTTCTTCGTACAGACCAAGAATTGGTGGAACCCAAGGTCAACCCCCCCCCCCCCCCAAAGTTAACAACTATGGGGACAGACATGCGTGGTTGGTTGAACAGGTCTAAGGAGCTTTGTGTACACCATTTTGTACCACTGCTAAAGGTAATTAGTGAAACCAACGAGTGGACAACCGTATCGAGAAAACGCCGATCAGGAAGCTTGTTGAATCAGGAGAGTAAGAGAAAAAATGCTCCTTTTAAGGGGTCATTTCTGCCCAGATAGCCTTCGACTTTAAACGACTTTTTTGTTTCAAAACAGACCAAAGAAAAACAGCCATATGCTACCAACACAAAAGGAGTTCGAAGAAAGTCAAGCAACCGTGTCCCTTGCGAATCTGGTCTCCTTTCGTCAACGTTACCCGTTAGCACCAACTCACTGACTATTTCCGCACAATGCCATTCATCGCCTAGCTCAAGTACATCGAGTAATCCTGCCGGTGAATCCGTGCCCTTATCGTTTCTTTCCTCTAAAAAGCGATCTAGTTCTAAGCGCTCGTTTCTGTCTAGGCCCCCTTCGACGCCGACTTTGAATGACTTTTTTGTTTCGAAAGAAAGACCGCCATATGCTACCGGCAACACAAAAAGAGTTCGCAGAAATACGTCGACAGCAGAAAGTTTAAATTCCTTAACTGACAAGGGTACCTTCTCGTCAAGATTCTCGAGTCAAATCTCATCACCTCCGACAGAATAACCGTCATCCACTCCAAGCTCCCCAAGCAACTCTGCCCCTGGTGAATCTGTTATCTTCTCGTTAACGTCGCCTGAGAATACAATCTCGCCGCATCTTAGAAAAGAAGAACCGTCATCCACTCCAAGCTCCCCGAGCAACTCTGCCCCTGGTGAGTCTGTTATCTCGTCGACGTCTTCTGAGAGTACAATATCGCCGTATTCCACAAAATGCCAATCATCCATTTCAAGCACACCGAGTATTCTTGGTGAATCTGTGCCTTCATTGTGCCCAAGTTCATCATTTACTTGTCATAAATCAGCCAGTAGCATGCCAAGCAATTATTCTAATTTAGACATTTCCGACAATTATGCCTCTACTATTTCCAGTAATTCTCACTTATCTAATGACAATGTTTCAGTATTACCGCTAACTGCCGTTGATCGATCGTTTTACAGAACGTGTGGTGAACTTTACAACAAAAATGCCAACAGAAAGGAACAATGGTATTTACTACGGCAAGATTCTTCCTCGAATAAAGGCAATGACGCATTTGGTTTGAACTTCTTGAATTATCGATGTAGTAATGTTCAAGGAACATTGCAAGAAAACATTAATGCACTTAAACAAAATACTTCCTTTTCTTATCCGAAGTTGCACTCGTCACAAATGGGAACAATCGCAGTGGGTGAGTACATTTTACAGCATGGTCCACTATTAGCTACTACGGATTTGTGCAAAGTATACAAGAAAGCCAAAGGAAATTCAAGTGAACATAGATTGATGTCTGCAGAGTTATTTTCTATTTTATCAAAGAACCTAAGCATAATGCAATTACACTTTAAAGGACAAGCATTCATTAGCGAGAAAATCACATCAGATTTTCATTCATTGGTGTCATTCATCAACAATCAGCTAACCAATCGGAAAAAGGTGGTAAACGACACAGTAGAAGACGCGATTGGCGACTGTTTCAACGATGCTTTAAAGTATATGGACAGTAAAAGAGATCGCGATACTGCCATTGCATTAATGGAGCGTATAACAAGCGTAACATTTGTAACGGGAAAACTTTTCAACGTCCAAATCAAACATGCAGTACAGGGGTGTCGTGATTGTTTCAAACCGAATTTACGTTGTTATAGGCAGATTAAGATAACTTCGCAAGTTGTTCGAAATGACATGACAAACGCAGATCAACAGACTTTCGTTGAGAATTACAAGTAAAAGGAAGTGCAAGGAAATCCTTCAAGTGGCAGAAGGTCGTGGTCGTATGTTAAAATGCGAAGAAAATCCGTATCTGGTTCCTTTACTAGAATACGCCTTCATGGAAAATGATATTTTTGGACGAGGAGAAGGGGGTGTACAAAGTCATCCACGACTAACTGACGATACATTGTACCGGACACCAGACAGCAATACAGACATGAAAAAGGCAAGAGAAATTGTGATAGCGATGTCAAATCCTGGTTTTCATATATCATTGTCTTTTTGTTACAACTATACGCAGAACTTTAAAAAGAACTCGATGCAAGCGAAACGTCATCACGATGGAAAAGAAATCAATGCGAAAATATCCTTCCACAAGTTTCCCCGTGTTGGCGTCGAAAAGTTTGTAGTGAACGTACTGGTCATCATCTAATGTGAATTATGTAGTTGATGATAGCGAAGCCAACAAGCACAGCTGCGTCATTGACTCAAAAGATGCAAAAAGTATTGTCCCTGGGGATGTATCTCCTGTGCAAAAACCAATGAAAACATGGAAGCAGAAGTCGGGCATTCTACCTGATCACGACTGGGAACAAGGACGAGCAAATGCTGTTACACCAATGGCTCATTTGTTTCTCGAGACGAAAAGTGTTATTGAAATGCCGATGGCTATACCCACAGAGGATGTTCTTATTCCATTACCAAAAAACCCTGCTGCAGTCGCCGTCACACGAACTGGTAAAGCTGTCAATCTTATCTACCTCTCGTACTATGAGCCAGAAACAGTTTTTCGTTGTTTTAATGAACTTTTCTTTTTGATAGTACAACCGTCGCTCGACGTTTATTTTAGAAATCCTGAAACAGGGCGGTTAAAAGAAAATTTCATCTTTGTTGTTGACAATGGATCATCGGAACAGCCTTCAAGCAGTCTAGTACAGATGACTCTGGTACGTTTATGTAATTTTCTGAACTTGAACAAAGTTATCCAGGTTTCATTTGCCGAGTACCAAAGTAAGAGAAACTTCGTTGAAAGAGTGCATCCCCAAGAGAACAAAGCATTGTCGGCACATGGTGCATTCTCAAGCCGCGGAAAGCATCCAGATGTCAAAGGACCAGGAAGCCAGGAACATTTAGAAAATATGGAAAATATGGCAGAAGCTGTAATTAATTGTTTTAAAGGTGCTAAATTTGCGGGCAGATATCTTGATATATTCCGAGGATTGAAAGAAGACCAATGGATCTTTAACGATGAAAAAGATCTAAAGGCATTCCTTTCAATGACGGAGTTCAATAAAGAAACTTCTGGTATGTCTTACAACACAAAGCCGACACCTCTTCTGAAGTCACTGTGTGATGTGTGGGGCACTAATGATGAATTCAAAGGGGATTACTGGGATGACTACACTGAGATTAAAGGTGAAGTCGAGAAGCAATCATCCTGGTGTGACAAGTATACTACAGTAGTTTTTCGCAAGGGAGAAGATTGGATAGGTAGTCCGCAGCCACGAATTCATTGCCAGCCTCTTCCGGACTACATCAGATAGCTCGAAACTGGAGGAGAGCTGCACTATTTACCGTACGAGCGGTTGAGGTCATCCTTTCCAGTTGGAGCGTGGGATTCTGTTCCAGGCTGTTATTTGCCAAGCAATTGTTTGGATCTTGCTTATGTTCTCATGTCGAAGCCTACCGGAACTTTGCTGCGGTGTCTCGCATTGCTTTGTTGGTTACCTGAATGCGACGTTCTTCGCTTTTTTGATGAAAAAGAAAGCGAATTGAAAAGAGAAAAACGCGATGGCTTCAAGAGAGTGTAATGGAGAAACCACAAACTGTATGAAGAAAAGAAGGATCAGTTGATAATAATGTGTGCAGAAAATAATCTTGAGGTATCTGGCAAGAAGCATGAACTTGTCGAAAGATTGGCTTTATCGCAAAAGGAGGAACCACCAAATGAGTATCGGCCATATGATGGTGTGAAAAAACTGCCAAGAACCACTAAAGAAATAGCAAAACTACCAACCTGTTACTTACAATCAGTGTTAACTTGGCATGGTTTTGCTTCATGTGGAACAAAGGATGAGTTAATTATAAGAGTAACTTTGATTGGGAACAACAGGCGGAATCTGTGCCTCAAGAGAGAGCGAAAAATGTTTTTAGACATGATTATAATTACCCAGGATCTCATCTCAGAAGAGAAAAGGCAGAGAGTATTAGCTGAAACCGCACCAACATACAGACACAGGACTTTCTCAACGCCGATAACTACATCTATCTCTTCTGATCGCCCAAGATACCATGCTGCTGTTCAAACACAGTACTCTAATACGTCGAGTGTACATGTAGCCGCAGAAATTTGATTGCAAAATGTCCATGAGATTTTCACAGAACTTGTGAAATACATTAGTTTTAATGGTAGCTCGACATCAGAAATGGAAACAAAAGAACCAACAACTAGTGCATGCGATGTACAGATGGGTAGTAGTTGCAAAGTCAATATTATGACTGAGGGGGCAAGGGTAAGTACTATCATACACACGTAACTAAAAACGAATACAATTCATTCATTTATTTATTTATTTATTTATTTATTTATTTATTTATTTTGTCTGAGATTTATACATATCGCAGGCATGACTTTTAAAGTGAATCTAGTCTAGCTTTACCTTAGAGCCGTACTTTACCATACCAATGACCCAAGGACATAGACATAGTGATAGCCTTAGGCAATTTTCTAGTGAAAATTACTCCCACCCTCAAAACAATATAGCATTTAGAGTGGGATACCCAATAAGTTGCTCTATTAATATGCAATTATGCAAAATTGTACTTTCTTCAGTACAACATACAATCATGGTAAAATTAAAACATTACTGTGGGCCATTTACACAATGGCATAATGTGAGTGATTTGACTACAACTACCAGAATGCTTTTTCAACCATTCTCTTACCTATTATTTAGGATTCTGGCATAAAATCTCGTAGTTGCATAGCGAAATAATGCTAGCGAACTTCATCATGCAAATGCACTTTTGTAACATTGTACATTTTCTAATTCCTACAATCCTGGCCAAAATTAACTCGGACAGTCGCGTAAAACGAACTTAAGCCCATCAATTCCTAAGATTATGTTCAAATAACACCGCCCCCACTACCCCCGTTCAATGTTGGTTAGAAAATGAAATGCAAAGTATGTTCAGCGCTAATTTTTATCAACATTGAATGGGAGGAGCGGGGGGAATGATTTTTAGAAGGAAATTTGATATCAGATGTGATTTAAGGCAATGTGTCTGAGTGATTTTGACCAGGAATGTCTGAAAATGCCATTTCGAAACATAGACGTGTTTTTGCTGTTAAAATAGTGGAGAATGGTGGCAAACGTTACATGTTTTAATTCGTCAAATAAAGTATGTTTGAGCGTGGTAAAAGATCGTTATGATTGATGTGTTTGCACTACTTTGCATTTCATATCCACGCACATAACACGCGCGTGCCGCAAACGCCCGCACAAAGCACAACCTGGAAAGCGCCATAAAAACATTATATATGCTTACGTCACCGACTTGTACAGGCGACGGTAAACACGGTAAACACGCAAAGTTTACCTCTTTGTCTAACGATTAGCGCATGAAAGAAACAACTACACAACGTTCGTGCTTTTCAGAATGTTCTCCTACTACAAGTGGTTAGATAAAGTAGAAACGCAGCCATAATAAACGCGCATGTTGAGAATCCCCACGGTAAACATCGAAAATCAGCGTTTTTTAATAATTAAGAGTTAGAGGTCATATTTCTTTTATGTAAAGCCATACATATGTTTACCGTCGTATATTTTTCGTTTGTTGCCATTAGTAGTCGTTTACAAGTTGGGATCAAGTTATATTGTTTTTCTATAACACACACGTTTAATGGACACAATCGTAGCGTTGCTGCGTGCTAAAAGTACCGTGGAAGTGGTTTGTTTACCGTCAAAGAGCTAAAAATCGGTTGTTCACCGTCGTCACTAGAACCTGACGTAAGCATATATAATGAGTTTATAACCGCTGTTCACTGTTTGTTTCTTGTCAAGATGATTTTGGCACAAACGTATTGCGTGCGACGTGCGTAGACATTAAATTCAAAGTGGTGCGAACACATCGTTCTTCAGGAATTATATTAACGCCGCTCAATGATATTGCCAAAATTTGAGCGCTGTTTGTTTTGTTTTACCTCGTAGAATTAAAGTATGTAATGTCTCTCGCCATTCTGCTTTATTTTAACAGCCAAAATACATGTTTCTTTCAAAATAACATTTTCAGACTGTCTGAAAATGCCATTTCGAAACATAGACGTGTTTTTGCTGTTAAAATAGTGGAGAATGGTGGCAAACGTTACATGTTTTAATTCGTCAAATAAAGTATGTTTGAGCGTGGTAAAAGATCGTTATGATTGATGTGTCTCCACTACTTTGCATCTCATATCCACGCACATAACACGCGCGTGCCGCAAACGCCAGCACAAAGTACAACCTGGAAAGCGCCATAAAAGCATTATATATGCCTACGTCACCGACTTCTACAGGCGACGGTAAACACGGTAAACACGCAAAGTTTACCTCTTTGTCTAACGATTAGCGCATGAAAGAAACAACTACACAACGTTCGTGCTTTTCAGAATGTTCTCCTACTACAAGTGGTTAGATAAAGTAGAAACGCAGCCATAATAAACGCGCATGTTGAGAATCCCCACGGTAAACATCGAAAATCAGCGTTTTTTAATAATTAAGAGTTAGAGGTCATATTTCTTTTATGTAAAGCCATACATATGTTTACCGTCGTATATTTTTCGTTTGTTGCCATTAGAAGTCGTTTACAAGTTGGGAATCAAGTTATATTGTTTTTCTATAACACACACGTTTAATGGACACAATCGTAGCGTTGCTGCGTGCTAAAAGTACCGTGGAAGTGGTTTGTTTACCGTCAAAGAGCTAAAAATCGGTTGTTCACCGTCGTCACTAGAACCTGACGTAAGCATATATAATGAGTTTATAACCGCTGTTCACTGTTTGTTTCTTGTCAAGATGATTTTGGCACAAACGTATTGCGTGCGACGTGCGTAGACATTAAATTCAAAGTGGTGCGAACACATCGTTCTTCAGGAATTCTATTAACGCCGCTCAATAATATTGCCAAAATTTGAGCGCTGTTTGTTTTGTTTTACCTCGTAGAATTAAAGTATGTAATGTCTCTCGCCATTCTGCTTCATTTTAACAGCCAAAATACATGTTTCTTTCAAAATAATATTTTCAGACAATCCTGGCCAAAATTAACTCGGACAGTCGCGTAAAACGAACTTAAGCGCATCAATTCCTAAGATTATGTTCAAATAACACCGCCCCCACTACCCCCGTTCAATGTTGGTTAGAAAATGAAATGCAAAGTATGTTCAGCGCTAATTTTTATCAACATTGAATGGGAGGAGCGGGGGGAATGATTTTTAGAAGGAAAGTTGATATCAGATGTGATTTAAGGCAATGTGTCCGAGTGATTTTCACCAGGATTGTAGATTCAAGTGTACTGGAGTAATGAAGATTTAATGGATACTAGCTGGCACGAAGGATGGTATATGGCTGTGGTAAGGGAGGTCACCGATGATACTGCAGGAAATGTTAAGATCAGTTATGTGGTCGAACAATCAGAATTTTATGAGATTTCGGTGACAGAGTTGCTGGAGGATGGACACACCAAGTTGCACGATGGAAATGAATTGGAGCAGTTTTATGAAGTAGGGGAAAAGATTAAAGTTAAGTGGACAAAAGATGAAATTGGTAATTCAAATTGGAGAGCTGGTTGGTATGTGGCAGAAGTGCAAGAAGCAGATACAGAAAACGACGAAATAATTGTTCAAGTTGATTCTGTATGAAGTAGCAACATGGGTTGCTCCAATCTCGTTCCCAGAGCCTTCTCACGCGGGCCGCGCAAACGTAGGCTCCAGGGGCGGATTTAGGATATTGAAAACGTCAGTCAAAGCACGGTTAATAGAAGGGAGACTGGTTAGGCTAGCTGTACCACGTGACAAAATATCCTATTATTCACCCAAAATTCGTGTCACGTGATGCGCTAGCTGCATTGATTCAAAAACACAGTTGTTGCGGTCTAGAAAATCCACGTTGAAAGTATTCCGTTCTGCGACTTCTGTTAGTTCGTTTTGTTGTAATAGTGCTTTCAAATACTAGTTTGGAGATATGCCTGGTGTAAACTGGTAGTTTTTTTGTCTCACGAGCAGTAGAAAGCAGTGGATTTCACTCTTTAAATCCCGGTCGTTCGCGCAGATGATGCCGAGTGACAAGCTCGCAAAAAACAAAATCTGCACAAGAATGGCTTCGATTAATTTGCAAAACAGAGAAATAAATCAGGAGTTGAATCAACTTATTGGGAAGAATAATGTTTACGTTTGCGAAGTCAAATTGCACTCCAAGAAGTAAGTAAATTTAAATATTCTGTTCTGTTTGCGCGTCTTGTTGTGGTCACGGCAAAGTCTGTGCTGGGCTTTCTGATATAGTCCATCTCGAATTTATAAAACTGATATTGTTTTTAATTCCCAGATCGTAAATGATAAGTTTTGGTTGTTGGAAGTATCCTACTGAGGAATCAGTCAATAAAGAAGGCGCTCCATCTTCATCGTATTCCAACTGCAAGTGGGAATAAAACCTTCTATTAAAATTGCCACTGTTGAGATGCTCTATGATCATTGAACATTTGAACTACTGGAACCTGATGGAACTCAGATAACTGAACATATATTGTACAAAATGTTTTTGCAACTGCTACTATTTAATACAATATATTTGCAAACTTGAGATTTGCATAAATATTTTAAGGCACATCGCTGTTTTAAAAATGAGATGTAGCTATGCTTACTTGAGTGTGGAAATTGTTGTAAATATGTTCTTTCACTTGTTTACGTTATTTCACTCAGGAAAGCATCCTGGGGTGTTGGTGGCACAGTGGTTAGTGCATGTGCCTTTCACCTCTGCGAGTGGGGTTCGGTTCCTGCAGGGTGCAGTTATCTGATTAAAAAAATTCACCTTGGCCACATGTGAGAAGAGTGCTTCCAGTTTTACTCTATCAAACACCACATGTTTCCTTCGGGTATTAATATTCCTCCCGAAGTATGAATATTAATTAACATTTTAAACTTTGAATTTGTTTGCAAACTTTAAGAGTTTAATTATCAAATAAAGTTGGCATTCTTTATTCTACCTCATCATGCAGACAATGAAACAATGACATTCAGTCGTGGATCAGTTCAAAAGGCTATTTAATAACTGGTTAATTAAGTTATTGAAGGCAGGATTTAAATTAAGAAAATACCCTAACCCAGTAATAAAACACCCAAGCTTGTTTTCTAAACAAATTTTGTATACTTGTTCTAAAATTCCTACCAAGTATTTCCATGGGTTTACTAGGTAGATTCTAGCCCATGAGCTGTGATATTGTTGGAATGGTCCTCACCATGCACAGATCTTTTGTTTTTCCAGGTTTTTCACTTAGTAACTCATTTCTTCCTGAGCTGGCGGCTACCAGACAATTTTATTTATAAGAGAGAGGACCCTCAAGCCCCATTTACATTACATTCAGTTTTTGGTGCA
Source organism: Paragorgia papillata (assembly GCA_035771165.1). NCBI lineage: Eukaryota > Metazoa > Cnidaria > Anthozoa > Scleralcyonacea > Coralliidae > Paragorgia > Paragorgia papillata. Next base: position 1,352,286 of record JAWNZC010000344.1, on the reverse strand, counting down.
GCTCGGATAGAAATGGTATGCATACCAATTTTACCCACGCTCAGACTACCTATTTACAAGGTCCAAGCACAGATAAAATTGGTATGGGTAACAATTTAACCAAGCCCTGCCAAAAATGAAGCATCGTGTAAATGGGCCTTCACAGTGGCTTAACATTCAAATGACAGTTGTTACTACAACAGTATAATAAACATCCACATATATATGGTAAGAACATTCCAGATAACCTTTTTGAACCTGATATTTTAAATAGGTTTAAAAAATAATTTTAATTGAATGGTACTAGCAAAGTGTTCACCAAACAAGGACAATACCAAAATCTTATTTGTTCGCTAAAATCAAAACAGCATTGATTTCAAAATGGACCAGTGGTTGAGAATATTAAATATAGACAAATATTTTATTAAAAAAATCCAGTGATATTTTGGAATAATTAATTTAATAGCATCATTGCAAAATAATTTATTAGAATTATTTTGAAAAAATTGACACCCTGGCTATAAGTTACTATCAAGTTTCTATTAGAAACTAAACTTAGGCCAGTTTGGTAAAAATATGTATGTGGGTTCTTATATAAAATAGTGGACGTTTACTGTATGTACCTGTATAAGGATAAATTATCAAGATTTCTTTCAGCTTAGTTTTTAATAATAATACAAGTTCACACTTCACACAACTGCGGGATTTGAATATAAACCCTTGAAAAGATTGTAGACGCTTAATATCCTGATTCGTCTTTCGCCAAAATAATGTTAGAAAAGCTTTGAATGTTTGGAGTTTGTATGCATCGTATTAATATACATTATAGTTATATTTGCGCAGTGCGCATATTAAACTCCTCCGATTTCCTTCGAGAACCGTGGTTCGAGATATCCTTGAATTCACTCTTTACTTGTCCGGTTTTAGTGGCAGTGATTGAAATATTCATGTGATACAAATTACCAACAATAAACATCCAAGAACTCACTCGACTCTGCGGCGATCGCCTTTATAAATGGCTTCAATCTCGGCTTCAAACGACGATAAAAACCGCGTTTCTCTCCTAAAGCGACTGTAAATTCTTCCACATGTTGCCAAAGGACATGTTCAAAGCCCATATCAAGTTTCATGTCAACAAATTAGTTTCGGTGACGGAAAAACCTCTTGTTTCTATCAATTGCTGATAACTCCCTATGTATCACCTTTCAATGTTCACGAGGCAATGCAGCTTGCGCATCACGTGACACGTTTTTTCGATGGTTCCCGACATCATTTTGGCGGCCCTTTGAAGTTCGCCGGCTAGCCTAACCAGGCTCCCTTCTATTAACCGTGGTCAAAGTTGTGGTCCACGGTTCTAGGGGGGTCCGGGGGCATGGCCCCCCTGAAATTTTTTGAAATTGGGGTCTCTAAAACGGCATTTCCCACGATTTGACAGCACATTTGAGCAAAATTTTGAAACTTTTAAAACATATTTTTAAAGGCACATTTTATTATGTTTACAAAACATTTGTCCAAATTGGATGTTCAGCATTTATATTTTTACAAAGCTAACTAAAATATTTGCCAAACGAGAGAGGCACAAACACCCAAAAATGCATGCCTTCTAAAATTAACTAAATATTCATTGTCTCAAAGACCTTGTAGTGTGTAATTTTCTCTAATTTAATAGATTATATGTTATCTACCGACTACCGTAACATTGATATAAGCTAATTAGATAAACCTGGGGTCATATTTCTCGAACGCGCCGTTAAAATATATCTTATCAAAGCAAGATAGCGAGACTAACCATAATTTGAAAACAGTTATTCATTTCAAAATCATGAAAAGAAAGATCCAATTTAACGTTGAACTAAACCTTGGCTTAAAGATCAATTTAATCCTTTCAAATTCATATATAAGAGCTCCTGGCAAGCGTGAAATATGCTAATGCCGCCTTGCTGAATAAATATATCTGAACTCTGAACTCTGAACTCAGACTTCACTAGGACGCAAAATGATAAATAATACGATATTGAGACTGGACAAAAACACATATATTCGACACTAGACTGTTTGTATATTTGAAATGAAACTAAGACGACCTTAACTTACCAGTCTTACCTTACAGCAGTAGGGGAATAAATGACTCCGCGCGGCGCCAAAATTCAGACGCTTTCAATCGCGTCTATTAAAATGTTCCTCGCTTGAAATAAATCGATGACTGTGTAATCTAGATGACAAATCATCGTAGATTGTTCACAGTATGACAGTATTTCTTCATCATTGCTGTTAAAGCAGCTAAAACCCATTCGAAAACGCTTATACAGAACTCGTATGACTGAAACGACGAACACAGTGAGAAGCCTTCAGGCTTCAATGAATAAATTACTCGGTATCTCTGCTGAGTCAGCAATCGATGGTTGCCATGGTGCAGATCGGTCAAAAAGCCCAAAATCAACGCGACAGCCAATCAGGTTTGAGGCAAATCGGTCAAAAAAGTGGTTGCCATGGTGCAGATCGGTCAAATTGATCAAACACCAATCAAATCTCTCCGCAAACCGGTCAAAACTCTCAAAGCGAACGCTGACCACCGGTCATCCCTACCCGGTGTTTGCTGACTCGCAAATTACAATAAAAGCGAATTTGAAACCTAATCAGTCTGCCAAGGTTTGGAGTCACGGCATAACATTTTCTAGAAGACTGTCGAGATTAAAATATTGTGTGATTGCGCAATTATTCTGGTGATTTTTTACGTCAGTTGCGTGACCGGTGTGATGTATGCTAAATCCGCCCCTGGGCTCTGAGATAATCCGTCGCCGGAAAACCGAAAAACAGGTTGCCGATTGAAAAGAGCATGCGCCGCCAGAAATGAGAACTACAAATCTTCTATACAGTACTATATCGAGATCTTCGGCAAGAAATATCTTCGGTTTCTTGAATCTTGGCAAATAAATGGCAGGAGCCGATAATTTTCGAGTCGCACTTGATAAGTCGCTACAAAAGCTCAACAGAGAAGGATTACAAATTAAAGATAAGCAATATGACGCTTTGAGGTCTGTGGTAGTTGAGAGAAAAGATACAGTTTGTATCCTGCCTACAGGGTACGGAAAATCATTGATCTTTCAACTTCTTCCTTTGCTATTTGATTTTTGTATCTGCGCAGCAGATATATTGCTATCGTGTTGTGTGTATGTTAGCTTTTTTGTGTAGCTGTAAACAATGCGCGACAAGTGAATCGGGCATGATCGGGGACAATCGAAGCTCAGAATTTTTTGGCGTCAACCTACGAGCTGTCAGTTTGAACGATGGAAACAAGTATTTTTAATCCGATTGTGTTTACAATATTTCGTTCGCTATATCACGAAGTCCTCCGAAGCGACAAAGTTTTGGATTAAAATACTACGATTTTCAGGGTTCTATTCTATACGATTTTTTCAAATTCACATATCTTGTACATAATTTAACGTTCTATCTAACTGTACGAGTTTCGTTAATGGCACAAGCCTACAGACGATTCAGGGATACTTTAAAATGATTGCGTTTGACCGTACGCCAAGTGATAGCATAATAATGCAATTTGATATTTGCGCTCATGACAGTTCAAATAGCCTTTTCTGCGTTTCTATTCTATACCATGTTTTCTAATTCACATAGGTCGTACAGAATTTAACGCTCTATCTAACTGTAGAAGTTTCGTGAATGGCACAAACCTACAGACGATTCAGGGGTATATTTTAAACACGAGGTATCCGGTGGCTCAACTGCAATGAAGATATATCCAGCTAATACGGCTGTTAGCCGTTAAATTCTATATTTCCGACAAAGTTTTTGACTAAAACACTATGATTTTTCAGGGTTCTATTCTATACAATTTTTTCTAATTCACATATGTTGTAGAGTGTTTAACGCTCTATCTAACTGTACAAGTTTCGTGAATGGCACAAACCTACAGACGATTCAGAGATACTTTAAATATGACTGATTGCGTTTGACCCGATAATTGCCATTTGATATTTGACGCACATCTCAGTTCAAATATATTTTTCTCTGTTGCTATTCTATTGTTTCTAATTCATATTTGTTGTCCAGAATTAACGCTCTATCTGACGGTATAAGTTTCCAAAATGGCACAAACCTACAGACGATTCAGGGGTATACTTTAGACCCGCGGTGTCCGGCTCAACAGCCGTATTGGCATATACCTTCATGCAGTTAGCCGTTAAATTCTATATTTTCGACAAAGCTTTGCACTAAAACATTTCGGAGACAGGGGATATTGCTGATAAAACTGGTAAGTATTTTTAACGTGACTTATAGTAAACTTGTGAGTGTGATCTACCACAGTTTTTGTGAGTCATGATAAAAAATTATTTTGGTCAGAGAACGTGTACTTTCTCTTTAATTATCTTATAAGATCATCTCGCTAAAATCTTATAAGATCTACGTGTAAAAATCTTATAAGATTTTTCTTAAGATCTTACAAGATTTTCCAAGATCACACAAGATCTTGACAAGATTCTCAGTGGTGGGTTTGGCGCAGATGCATGTGCGCATAGCGGACATTTTGTTACACGTGTGGACGGGGTGTAAACACGAGTCGATGTTGTGTGCTAGTTATTTCACCCTTGAATGCTCTGATGGTTGATCAGATAAGCAAATTAAAAGAAGTGCTAAATGTGAGTGTAATAAAGGCAAGCAGAGAACAAACAACATGTACGGTATCATCTATATACGGCCAACTCACGCAACGAAGTCAAATTATTTTTGCGTTGCTGGAAGACAAAAGAGTGTTCCAAACTATTTTGAAGTCAAAGGAATATCAAGATCATCTGAAGGCCATTGTTGTGGATGAGTCGCATCTTGTTATTGAGTGGTTAGTATACATTGTATATATATCATATATAATACAGTACTTACATTGTACTTAAATGTCCAAAAGTATATATATATGTTTAACAAATAAAACATAGAGCTCCGTGCATATGTACATGTACTCTTATATAAAGGCATGTTTGACGTCATTTGAACACGAAATAAGTTGAGTAGAGGCACGAGGCCATAGCCGAGTGACATATGCACAGGAGCGGTATGTTTTATTTGTTTTATAAAACATGGAGAGAAAAAAAACCAACTAAAAGTGGGATAGCTTTGAAAGTTCGCTAGCTTTTCCTGCCAGGTAACACCATCCACTCCACGCCATTTTACGTCCAACATTGCCCAACATTGACCAAATTGGATGCAATGTTTTCAATTGCTAAAACTTTCAATCAGGGTTGCCAGATTGGCCTCTTGGAGGCCAAATAACTCGATTTTGGCTTCTTTTTTTCTTGCTTGGCCTCGAAAAAAAAGTTTGGCAGTTTGGCTTCTTTTTCGCCTCTTTTCACTTCAAAACAATTGTTAAAAATTTTATTGATCTTTAATTGTAAAAATAATTTAGTTGTATGATAAATGATGTAGGAGGAGTGAAAGTGCGAGTTCATTCAACTCTACACGAAGTATTACAACTTTTGCGAAAAACTGACCAAATATATTGCAGGCTCACGTGGTATCGTTATAGTTTTGCCGCGTTAAACTTAAATCATATTAATGGCGTCAGAATGGAACGGAGCATACGATAGTGGGAGAAAGTATAATAAAGCGTGGGAAAGTAAATTTAGCTGGGTCACGAAAGCTTCGGACGGCAGTGAAGATGCTTTTTGTAAGCTGTGCCATGCCAGGATGAAACCCAAACAATTGAATTTAACGAAATACGAAAAAAGTGACAAACACGTGCAGTGCGTCAAACGTTCTACTACTATGAAGCCCATCCAAGTCGTACGTGTCCCGAAGGTTGCGGACGAACTAAAGGTCGCAGAGATTGAGCTAGCTGTCACAATGGCATGTCATTCCGCACTTTGGACTATGGATCATCTCGGAGAGGTAATCGCCCGCAATGCGAAAGGAAGCAAACTCGGGAACATTAGAATGCACAGTGGACAAAAATTTCGACGAGTGTTGTAAGTCCAGCACTGAAGGAAGAGTTGTTCGCTGATGTCCAGGGAAAGAAGTTCTCCTTAATTGTCGATGAAACAACCGATGTTTCTACTGAAAAACAGCTCTGCGTTATCGTACGGTATTATAGCGAAGCCGAGAAGATCCTCACAGCGTTTGTTGACCTGATTCCTGTTGTCCACACATGTGCAGATGACCTTTTTAACGCCATCAGAGTTTGCCTTGGCGAAATTAACCTCGAATTGGTGGACTGTGTTGGCTACGCTAGTGACGGTGCTTCGGTGATGGTCGGTGAACACAATTCAGTGTGGACAAGAATAGCTGCTGTTGCTCCGCATTGCATCAAGATGACGTGCATCTGCCATTCCTTGTCCTTGTGTGTTCAGCATGCGTTTGAGAAGCTTCCCTCAACTCTTGGATTCCTTCTAGCAGAAATTCCCAAATGGTTCTCAAAAAGCACTGTAAGAAGAGAAGCATACAAGACGCTTTACGAGGTGATGAGTCCCGATGATGACCAAAAGGCACCGTTTGAGAAGTATTCCACAACAAGGTGGCTGGTGAGAGGAAAGGTTATCTTCCGTATTCTCATGAATTGGAATGAGTTGAAAGCCTACTTCATGACAGCACAACCAGCAACTACGCAGAATGCACGTTACAAGGCACGTATTCTTCTGGAGATGCTCAATGATCCGATCATGTATCTATATTTCCACTTCGTGTCACCTCTGGTCAGAGAGTTCGATAGGGTGAATGCGTTTTTTCAGGCCACAGATGCTGATCCAGAAGAAATGTACACGGAGTTGAATTCACACAACAAAAGTCTGTGTGGGAGAGTTTTTGACCTGGAAGGAAAACCACTTGCCATTGAGAAGGTTGATTTTGGTGGGAAGTTCCAGTTCGAAGCCACGAAATATATCTCTTCCCAACAAGACAAAGCGGCTGCCGGGGCTAAAGTTCTTCAGCTGAAAAAACGGTGTCTAGACTTTCTTCTGGAAGCTGCAAGTCAAGTGCAGAAGCGTCTACCAGCTGCTAGCAACATCTTCAAAGGTCTAAGCACCCTTCAACCAACTAAAGTGCTTAATGCAACGACAAGAGTCCCGTTCAGTCAGCTGCCGCTTCCTCATTTACGAGAAGAGAAAGCCAACATGATCGAGGAGCAGTATAGGAAGATTGTGCACCGTGACTGGAAGGAGGATCCAATTTTCAATGGCGCCATACCTGATACAACGGTTGCATTTTGGTCTCGGATCGTTGAGTTCCAAACTTCTCTCGGGGACAAGCCGTTCAAAGAATTAGCAACATACGCCCTGAACTGTCTGACCAATCCTGTAAGCAATGCAGTGGTGGAAAGAACCCTTTCCTTGCTGACAGCGGTGAAGAACAAACAACGAAATAGGATGGGTTTAGAGTTGCTGAACGCGATCGTTCGTATTCGCTGTAATCTTCAATTCTGCGAGAACTGCTGCATAAACTTTAAGGTGACCAAGCGAATGCTTGAGTTGTTTACTGCGAAACAGATGTATGATTGTGAAGAGGACAAAGATTAAAGACTATATTTAATGATATCATTTCAGAGTGACAATGACATTGATATCGGTTTCAGGACGGAAAGACTGACAAAATATTCATATTTCTGTTTAACGTTTTGTCTTGTCATTAAATATTTTAACATCCAGTTGTTACTTGTTTGTTACGTTATCTTTTCTCCTTATTTTTCGAATATAACGCCCCGATTCAGCTCATTTTGCCGACTACTCAACCGAGGAATCAAAAAGCCCTGGGTACGAGCTTGCCATTTGGGCCGATTTGGCTTCTTTTTGGCCTCTTTTGAAAAAAATAGTAGTTTGGTCTCTTTTGGTGGATTTTGGCTACTTTTCAAACCATATCTGGCTCCGAGCATGCGCTGGAGCCTGGCAACCCTGCTTTCAATAGAACAAAATTTCCATCACAGTTTATTTGGTGAAGGGTTTGATCTTCAATCACACCAGTACCAAGATAGTGGTATTCTGTTCCCACTTGGGTTGTTTTGGGCTGCACCATGATGACAGTTTTACCTATATGTAAGTAAAAACCAACAGGCTTGGCCATCAAAAGGTCAGAGATGTAGGGTGGTGCTTTCGCATGCAGGGCCTTGTACACCAGCAGCAAAATCTTAAACGTCACACGATACCGAACAGGAAGCCAGTGTAATCTACTCAGAACGGGAGTGATATGGTACCAAGCAGACCACACGTGCCGCAGCATTAAGAACCCTTTGTAGACGCTCATATTGATATTGTGGGATCCCATAGAGTAATGAGTTACAGTAGTCGAGATGTGAGGTGACGAATGCATGCACCAAGATTTTCGTTGTTTCTTCCGAAAGGAATTTCCTGATCTGCCGGATGTTATAAAGGCAGCGGAATGCTTTACTACACACTTTCCCAATGTGAGAATTCATTGACATGTGGGAATCAAACCATGCTCCAAGATTGCGCACCATCTTCGTAGGTTCGATCGTAGACTCTCCCACTGTAATCTTGTCAATATGAATCTTTGACATTTGCTGCCGGGAACCAATGATCACAAACTCAGTCTTAGTGCCGTTAATCAAAAGGCGGTTAGAAAGCATCCAGGCACAAACATCAGCAACACAGTTCTCAATACTCTCTAGCGCAGCATCCTGAGACATAGGTGGATTTGGTCGAAAAGACAGATAGATTTGGGTGTCGTCAGCGTAACTGTGTGCGTTGGGAAGGTGTTTGTCAATAATCTTAAATAATCCAGCTGCGTAGAGTGAGAATAAGACAGGTCCCAGACAGCTTCCCTGTGGAACTCCTGACTCAAGGTTGAATGCATCCGATTTGTGGTTCTTAACTAATATCCTCTGCTTTCTCTCAGATAAATAAGATAACAGCCACTTCTGTGCATCGCCAATGACACCAAAGTCCTTCTCAAGAGTCTCCAGAAGGATTCCATGGTCGATAGTGTCAAAGGCGGCACTGAGGTCGATCAGGACAAGAAGCGTAACCTCCTGCCGATCCATACTGAGAAGAATGTCATTTTGGACTTTTAGTAGAGCTGTTTCCGTGGAATGATGTTCCCGATACGCTGACTGGTTCTCAGGAAGAGGTGCATTGGCAGAACATTGCGTAGACAACTGCGAGATCACTGACTTTTCAACAGACTTGGCTACAAACGGCAAATTACTAACGGGTCTAAAATTCTTAAATATCAGGTCAAGACCCAGCTTCTTTAAAAGAGGTAGGACTAGCGCTGTTTTCCAATGATCAGGAACAATTGCTTCACGGAGAGAGAGATTCACCAATTTAGTAATAACTGGGGCCAGTTCATCGCAGCAGAGTTTAACAAGCCACGTAGGGATGGGATACAGTAATACAGTGGAACCCCGTCATACGACCACCCCATTAATACGATCACCTCGTTATTACTACCTCATTTTTTTGGCCCAATAGTGGTCGTATTAACGAGGTTCAACTGTATTGTTATAATTTATGAAGACAGTGTACATTAATACAGTTAAAAATAGTTGCTCTCACTCTTCACTCTTTCCAGCTCCTGTCTGGACCTAGAGCTGTACCATGCAGTCAACTTTATCCAAATTACCTGTTGTTAAATTTTCTGCACTTGTATTTGCTTCAGCTGACTGTACCTCTTGTCTTTTTTCAATTGTCTCTCTTTGCCACTTCTCTACATCAAACTCTGTAAACACATGCTTTTCAACAAATGTTCCAATGGTGTTTTCAATGAATGCCTTCTTTTCATCTTTGGAACTATCTGGTGGAGGAATCTTTACTTTTGTGGGTCTACCATCAACTTTCTCCAATCCTGCCCAATTAATAAAATCCGCACATAAATAGGCCTTTGTGGTGCACAGTAGAAGGTGTTCAGCGCTTTTGTAATTCTTCTCAACACTGCTGTAGACATTAGTCATCTTGAATTGTTGATGGAAGTTGTAAAGTGTACCTGGTTCTCTTCCAGAAACAGGAGTGGCTCTGTACAGCTGCTCCCAGACATACTATTAAAGAAAGAAATATTTTTATAACTAGCATTATATATGGCAAAGTAATTTTACATGCTATGACTGCACCATTTCTGATCTGTAAGTGTAACTAATTATCACTTATGGTATATGAGCCTGTGAATATAGCTGTGTGTTATAGTATGGGCTGTCATTTTTCAATGTGCAAGTTAGTTATAGATTATGAGATGTTCGTTTTCCCTATTTTTTTTGGCTCCTTCAATGTGGAAAAAATCAGGTGAATTTTCACACAAGCTGTTCAAAAATAACATCATATACAGACTACAGTATTGTATTAGTACTAGAATTCAAATAATTATAAAATCAAGTTTTGTTTTTAAAATAGAGCATCAATATAATTGTTGCATCCAGAATCATGTTTAGGGTTAGGATTTGCATCAGGGTTAGAGCTAAAATTAAGGATTAATTGACGGTACCAAAAAAGATGGTGGTGGCATACATTTAACCACAATGCTTTGCAACCTCAAATCAGCTCAAATAACAACTAAACAATGTTAACATGGATTAAGCAAGCAAGAACTTCATTCTTACCAATGTTAATCTTTTTAACAACTTATCTTCAGATAATTGTACAAGAAACAATATATTATACTGTGTGTAAAGGATACTGTCTTGTGTTAAACTGAGTAAAATAATAAAGAGCCCATTTTGTTCCAGCTCAGGCAGAAATGGGTTAGACTTTTGTTATTCACTAATGATCTTTACCACTTTAATAGGGACAAATAATTTATGAAATGAGAATTGTTTGACTCGGATATTTGGGTATATTATTACTGTAATAGCTAAGAGTATTTGTGTTGTACAGGAATGTACGAATACTAAATATAAACACACATACATAAATTATTTGTGTTTTGTGATGATATGCTGCTGTCTTATACATACAGTGAAATTATGGTGATTATTTTCTTCTTACATGTACTATTTAATACCGTTTATTAGCTAACATATGATGTTATTAGTATGAAAATGATTTAATTACACATTACTGTTTAATTAGATTTTAATAAAATATTTATCAACTTTCAATGTATTGATCATGCAGTCATTTGCTATGACCAATAGTAAAATAAATTGATACCAATGCCACATATTTTGGATTAAGGGTGTACAATTTGAATATAATTTTAGTTAGGAAATGTAACAATCCCATTTAATCTATCATTGCCTTGCCTGAGCCAGCTAAAAAATGGCCTCTTTTATTTTACTTTGTCTGACACATGATCACCATTTTATTCATCAAGGAGAACCCTAGCAGTGAAAGGGTTAAGGTATTTAAGAAGGTTGCTAATTACCAGTGTTTTCAGGTTTTTTTGTGAAGCCATGGTTTAGAGTGAAGAGTGATTCTTGGGGAGGGTTTCTCACAAGAAAACTAAAGCTCTGGTAAATTTAGTTGTGGTTCGTAGGGAGAATCTACTTTAGAGTTTTTCATTGTAGTATTAAAAACTTATCCAGGTGAATCACTCCCTTCTATATAATAATTCAAAAATTGCATCCAGATGTCCGAATCATGAATGCTATATTGAACTTGGCTGTTGTAACACTGGGAGATGTATGTATTAATTATTCAACATACCCCAAGAAAGGACTGTTTGGCATGCCACTGAGCAACATTTTCAATAATGTTTTCAAATCTTTCAGTTGGGTGATCGCAGCCCAGCCTTGTCTTTTTAGCACCTGATACCCGTTCACGTCCAAGCAAATCACCACCTAAAGGGACTTGGATTCCTTTTAAGATATTTTCTCTTTGTTGAGATACATCATTTGTTGTTGATCTGCTGGGTATGGGTGGTTTATCATCTGGAGTGAAGATATCTACAAGCAAATCTTGTATGTACTGTAAATATTGACAGACATCACCATGTTTATTCTGGTTGAAAGGGAAAATAGGAAGGCCAACTATGTGAGACTTTTTTGACATTTCCTTGGAAAACCTAATAAAAATAATTTGAACATAGACTTAAAATGGTTCATATGTAGCCCTGTTGGTAGTCAAGTGGTTGCTGAGAACATGACATTTAGCACCCAAATAGGACAATTACATAAGTTGCATTTTTTTTAAGCTTCAATGAATAAATTATAAATAACTTTATTATTACTTGTGGGAAATGTGTTGAGTCACTTAATTTTTCAGATGATGTAGGTATGGAAAGAACTCGATCAACACTCTCATGACAAGGGTGGTGAAATGTGACTTCATCGTTCTCAGTTCATCTTCATTTAGAAGGTATTCTTTGTTATCAAAGGAATTAATGTCAGGAACCAGTGGTCTTGTGTTGTCTAAATGCTCTGAAGGTATGCGATCGAATGTCACAAACTGTGCTATCCAATGCATGTCCGAATTTCTATGATTTTGAAGAATTATGTTGGAGAGAATTTTGAAATCAAAATTGTCAAATACCAGACGTATTTTCCCTTCAGTTTTGACCAACTGCTTGATTTCTTGGGTCAGGGTACCTCCCATGTCATCCATGAGGTTTCTGTAGCTGTCTCTGCTTTGACACTCCAAATTTATTAAATCTTTGGAATGTCTGAAAAATAGAGAATTATATTCAACAGTTATATCAGTGAGGGGGGGGGGGGGGGGGCATACATTACAATTAAATTCACCTATCTAAACTAACCTTAATTGTATTATAGTTGAGTTTTAGATAGTATCTTATAATTAATATATATCAAATATACGAAAAATACTATGAAATAAAATATATAACTCAAAGTCCTGAAATATGTTGTCTTAACTTTGGCACTCAGATTTAGAGAGTAAAATGAAATGGAAAAAAATATTCTGGTTGAAGGGCTCCGCTTAAAATTCGTTCTTAAAATTTCGGTAGTTCACCACCTTTTCATCTAGTATTATTAATAATGGTTTATTCGTCAGTGCCGTCCTGTCTGCATATAATAGTATTTTATTCTGGCTAACAGCGCAAGACCATTTTATTCTCTGGGAAAAGCCCTAGACACGTTAAAGCCACCAATTGGGATTTGGGACAGAAAACAATAACATTTTAGAATTTATCTAAACTCTCGGCAATGAAATCAAAATGGTCGATAAACACTGCATTGTGTAATAAGTGCGTTAACAATTTTTCGGAACTTCCAAACAAGTTACAAAAATTTATTAATAGGCATTGCATTCAAACTTCAAACAATATAAATAACAAAAGACTTGACCAAAATTAACAACACCTTTTTATAGATGACCAAGACAGCGGCATGGAAAATATCTTTGATGAATCTTTATTTTGATTCTGGATGATATACTAGTACGAGAACCCAACTCAGCGCAAGTTTTTTATTTGTGCCTTGTTTGGCCGCCAACTTGCGATGACGAGCTTGCCGTGACATGTTGGCCAACGCAGCACACGTTATAAATCATATAAACTTGCGATGGCTTGCGTTCTCGTTTGATCCCGAATAAATAGAGTTCTGCATTATAAACACAATAAACGTCTGATGATTTAGTTGGAGAAATCACGATACCTTTTTGGTCGCATTTCCAGAACCAAGAATAACTGTGCCAATTTTTTGCACCATGGATAACTCTCTGGATCTAACATTCATGAGAACTCCAAATGCTACGCACAAAGGGGCGACTTGAGAGCCGTCTTCTTTAACGTGAGATACCCCGATTGTTACCAGAAAATCGAGCACGTCAGGCGCTCTTTCTCGCATTTCGCGTAGGATATCAATCCATTTAAACGTGGACAGAGTTTTTTGAGCTTTTCTGGAAACCCGTAAAACCGATGGGTTTTTTGTTGTTTTCGTGCACAATTTTCGACACTGTTCGTTTATTTGGTTCATCACAAGCGTAAAAACAATTATTTTTACTTGTGGTATATCCATAGCAACTTTAGCCAAATACGTTGGAGATCCCTTAATAATCTCGGCCATCATCTTTTCCTTTTGGGAAGAACTTAAGGTTGAAGTCAATTTGGCTCTTTCCTAAACATAAAACATTTTGATTTATAGATCCTTATATTGCGGAGTTTGCCGCCGTTGTTTATTATAGCTAATCAATTAATACGCTTTGCCGCTGTCAGTTTCATATTATGCGCTATCAGTCTACAACATTAATAGAATATTTTTATATATTTAGGCATGCACAAAATAAAAGTGTAGGACATTTTTGTCTCACCTTTATCGATGACAAACCACTTTTCGAAAGAATAGCTATTTCTTCGGATATATTTGGCTGTTGGCGACGCAGCTCAGGGTGTTTACTTGGTGGTTTCGGGATGTTAAGGGTTTCTGGAAGACGACTGGTTGATAACGGGTTTGGAGCTGCAATTGATATCCCTGGCTTTGGAGCAATTTTCTGGAACCTTTTTTGCAAAGACTGGCGTGACGCGCTGGTTTCGATGGACCTTTTCTTGGCAGCTTGCACAGCCGAAACTGGCGACGTTTGGACTTCAGTTGCAGCATTCTCTTTACGGCCCCGTTTATAGCGTTCTGACATCAATTGCACTTTTTAAATTTTTTCAGTCTCAACGCAAACATTCTTAAATTGGTCAACCTTTTTCAACAATGTAGATATTTTTCTAGAACAGTTGCAACAAATGAATTTAGGGAAGTCGTCGTCCTCAGATATTTCGACTCCGGTAAACATTTTGATGGCTGAAACGAGTCCTTCTTTTCGGGATTTGTCTCCAAAAAGATAAATACGATTAACCGTGCATTCATCGTTGCAACAACGACATGAAAATAAAAGTTTGTCCGGAGATGACTTTTTTGGTGTAAGCTCTGCCATAGTACAATACCGCAATTGCTACGTTTGTCACCTCTGACTTTTGAACGTAAACATTCGCATAAATATTAAGAGTTAATCTAATTAAAGTCCGTCGTTAGTTAGCCAATCAAAACACTTCACGATATGGATTATCCCAGAGCCTTCGTTTGCGCGGCCCGCGTGAGAAGGCTCTGGGAACGAGATTGGGGTTGCTCAAGGAAAAATGAAAATGGCAAAGCCCGTGTTGTAATTTTTTTTGAAATGATAAAATTTAAGTAGCGATGCACTGATATTTTATTGGGAAATCAGGAAATATTGGTATTCACATTTTTCTTTTCAATACCCAATGTGTGTATTTACTTGGTTACACAAAGTAAAAATCAAAATTATAACAAGATCTATTTGAAAGAATATTTTTGTTGTTAGCCTTATGTCAAGACACATGGTAAAGCCCTGAAGCTAATATGGGCAAAGTGCCATGGTCTTTACATCCAATATACGTTTTAGAGATTCTTCTCACAATTTACAATTTATTATATATATATATATATATATATATATATATATATATATATATATATATATATATATACTACTCTACTGTATATATATGTCAGTAAAATTGGATACTAGCTAGGTTTTAAATGGGTAATATTTCACGCACTATTTACTAAACTAGCGCTTAAAGGTTTAGAGTCAATACGGCAGTTGTGCAACGTACAGAAGACTCGGATTAAAGAAAGACAAAATTCACTTTGGTTTAAAGCTATCAGAACTGATCATTGATGAATAGAGAGGTCAAGGAGAAGTTGCCTATATTAATTAAAATCGAAAATTATTACGATAGTCATATAGCTAATTTTATAAGCTTTCAACCTATTAAGTATAGGGGTTATTTAATAAACAACTACACATGCAAATTCAGATACCCATTTGACTCAAAATCTCTTTGACAAAACTAAAGCTAATGCAGTATTGCGTTATATTTTACTACCTGTATTGATAATTCTTACAAACGTATTTTGATAGGTTAGTGACTGTTAGTATTTCTCCATATCTCTTGAGTTATCAATACCTCTCAGTTTAGACTGAGTGGAAAAGCAAAATACTGTGGCAAACGTTTTTGTAAATAGTTCCCACAGTACTCATGGAAAAAGACCTAATATCTTAATTGTGCATGTCAATTGTTATAATTTCACATTCCTTATACATGTTTATAATAATCGTTATAAAACTAGGTGGCAAACTGTTTTCATTTAAAGACCTTATTATAATTCAGTGCTTAATTTCTTGTCCAAAAAACCTTTTCCCGCAACTATTGAGGGTTCGGGATATCCTGGGGGGAGGGGGGGGGAATGAACACCAAGTTTATCCAAGAGGGTATTCCAATATGTATATCCAAGTGGGTACGCTAACGTGTTAATCCTAAGGGGACCAAGGGTCAACCCTTCAATAGGGGGGGTGCGCATATAAAATGGAATGGCCCATTATATACTGTAATAATTAATATTAAAGGAACAGAAATTAGCAAATATGGCTGGCTATATTAATAAACCATGAAATCTCCAAGCAAGATCAAATTTCCAGCATACACTAGTCCGTCGGATACATGTTTCATTGCAAAGCATCAATTCATTAACATGTTATAGATCAAATTAAATACAAGCAAACGCGAAGTCTAGCCCAAGAGTAAATCTATAAATTATCATAAAGACTATAATGATATTCAAATCATACAGTATAGTAGGGTTTCTTACCTCAGACGACCTCAGAGCGCATAACTGATTCACTGTATAAAATTCTCGCAATTGATATTTCGATATATACATTTTTCCATCCTCTATAAAAGGTCATCTTCAGTGCATAAAGCACTTCATGAAAGTTTCACGAATATTTCATCATAAAGGTCTTGTAGATATCCTTGCTATTGAGTGTTGGGAATATAAGGACGCAGAATATGCGCATAGCCTCGTAGAACCACAGAAGCGATCGCTAACCATACTGATTACTCAGAAAGGCGCGTATCCTGCAAAATGACGTTTCAGCCTCTACACCAATCGTAAGTCGTAATTAGAATAAAATTAGCCAATCAGGAACGTTAAAAGATCTTAAAACACCAACCAACTTCGTCAAAAAGTGACGAACTGCTTTCCTTCGTCAAATTCATCAAGCCGAGAGCCTGCATCGCATTTGCGGCCTGGAAATGACTGTGAACCCGATCCTTGATTCTCGCATTATGTCCCGTGCATCCCACTGCTTCCCCTCGAAATCAGTCGTAGCACAGAATTTAATAGGCATCGCGCGTAAAGAAAACGCAAAAACGCCAACGGGGAAATTTTTCTGGCCTGAAGCCTCTGTAGATAGGCATTTTAAGAATAGAACATACTCCTTCCTACTAGATAATTATTTTTTATTTGCAGGATTTTATTTGTAAATTTTTGACAACGTGCAACAAACGAAAATTATATATTCACGTCAAATTTTCACTTCGTCCCGCGACTTAGTTGCCGTAGTCTAAATCCGCCCCTGATATTCTATGTCATTTGAGCACCTATCAGTCAGCTAAGCTGTTCATTGAATAAGAACCTCCTACCAATGCAATACACGCGAATTTTCTTTTCTTTTATAATATAGACATTCATCTGGCTAAGTTCTACCCTTTCTTCCGTAGCCAGTGTATGGATATTAACCATCGAAAGCAGTTAATCAAGAGAAGCGAACACAATTATTAAACACAACTTGACATTGCAACAGTCAACAACTGGACCTGTCACCGCCGTAAGACTAGAAAACCTTTGTGATATTGTTGAGTAATGAATAATAAAGATTATTTGAAATAAATTAATGCTTGTCTTGTGGTAATGATTTAATGTACTAAAAATTTCCGAAGATTTTTCAACAAACCAGTAACGTTGTAGCAAGGTTGTGGTAATGTTAAATCGTAACGTTCATCGTAACGTTCTGACAACGTATAGCGGAGTCGACAAAATCACGTTGTCAGAACGTTGTATGGCAACGTTTTCAGAACGTAAGTCAAACGTTCCTACAACATTCTCACAACGTTATTAGGCTAGCTGGGAAGGTGACGAGTAGTTTCGCTAATATAACGGGAGTTACATCCTGCACAAGTAAATTGGTAAACTACAAAAGACTTGAGATCACTAGGAATAGGATCCTTAAAACAGAAAAGGTTTCTTATTTTGTATGATGAGAAGACAAGTTTGATTTGTATGTCTGTGCAGAACCGTTTAATTAGACCTTTTAATTTTTGTTCCGTAATTTTTGAATAGAAACCAATATAGGGAAGTTTGAAGTAGCGAGTATTTTGTTTATCTGCTGGCGGATCTGAATCTGTAGTAGAAATTGGTGCGTTCGAGTTGGTGTCATAGTATTTGTTGATGGTTTGATTAATTATGTGAAGTGGGAAAGAATTGCGTTGAAGTATAAAAGCGAGTTTATTTAAATCATTCTGAAAACCACTATCGGTATTGTTAATTTTTCGAGCCCTGTCAATGAGAGTTCTTATTAAACCGGTTTTATAAGTAAGAGGAGAAAAACTGAGGAAACTCGTGAGTAGGCCTATGTAAGTTTTCTTATGGAAAATTGATGTGTTGCATGTGTCGGATGATTTGGTAATTAAAACGTCTAGGAAAGGTAGTTTGCCATTCTCCTCTTTTTCAAACGTAAACCTAATGTTAGCATGCTGCGAGTTGAGGTAGTTGAAAAATAACATGGCCTCATTTTCAGTACGAAAAATGCAGAAAGTATATCATCAACATATCTGCGGTAGAATAAAACGTTGGGGCCGTTGTAATTGTTTAGCCAAGAGCGTTCATGAAAACCCATGAAAAGATTAGCGAGTACTGGTGCTAAAGGAGAGCCCAAACTCAGCCCATAGCCACTCCATCGATTTGGTCGTAGAAAGAACCATCGTATAAGAAGTGTGTGTGTGATGTGGCAATAGAAAAGAATTCTTCGAGATTCTTTTTGTCAATAGAAAATGTAGGATTGTTATCGAAAATCATATTTATGGCAATATCTATAGTTTTGGTTAGAGGAATGTTGGTAAAAAGTTAGAGGAATGTTGGTTTTTTAGTTTTTGTTTCATCGATTGGTGTATTAAACGGTTTTGCACAGACATACAAGTCAAACTTGTCTTCTCATCATACAAAATAAAAAACCTTTTCTGTTTTAAGGATCCTATTCCTAGCGATCTCAAGTCCTTTGTAGTTTACCAATTTACTTGTGCGGGATGTAACTCCCGTTATATTGGCGAAACCACTCGTCACCTTACCACAAGGATAAAAGGACACACTTCTACAGATAAAAACTCACACATCCTTAAGCACCTACAGAAATCATCCTCCTGTAAGAACAAATACTCTCAATCATGTTTCAAAATTTTAGACTCCGCTAAATCTTTGTTTTCACTTAGACATAAAGAAGCATTATACATTAATAAATATAAGCCTGATCTTAATATCCAAGTTCATCATGTCAACACAATTTTTAGCTTATAACTAGTCACACCCCCAATACTTCCTTTCTCTATCCTATTTTCTGTCAGTAATTAATCATTAGCTCGATATCTCAGCCTGAGACTATTCACACCACTGTAATATAATTCTATTAGATGCGTCATATCCTTGTTATATTAATTAGCATATCGTATAGTATATATATACCGCCTGTAAAAATAATTATTCTTTCATATCTTGTACTGAAGATGGCATAAGTTTGCCGAAACATGTTTACATAGAAAAAATTTGTCGTTTACTTGAAGTTTATATATATATATATATATATATATATATATATATATATATATATATATATATATATATATATATATAGTACAGCGAAACACCCGTGTCTGGAGATTGAACTATATATATATATATATATAACTATATATATATATATATATATATATATATATATATATATATATATATATATATATATATATATATAACTATATATAACTATATATATATAACTATATATATATAACTATATATATATAACTATATATATATAACTATATATATATATAACTATATATATATATAACTATATATATATATAACTATATATATAACTATATATATATATATCATATATTTATATATCATATATATATATTATATATCATATATATATATTATATATCATATATATATATTATATATCATATATATATATTATATATCATATATATATATATATAATATATATATATATATATATATATATATCATATATATATATATAATATATATATATATATCATATATATATATCATATATATATATCATATATATATATATATAGATATAGATATATATCATATATATATATATCATATATATATATATATATCATATATATATATATATCATATATATATATATATCATATATATATATATATCATATATATATATATATCATATATATATATATATATCATATATATATATATATCATATATATATATATATATATCATATATATATATATATCATATATATATATATATCATATATATATCATATATCATATATATATCATATATATATATATATATATCATATATATATATATATCATATATATATATATCATACATATATATATATATCATACATATATATATATATCATATATATATATATCATATATATCATATATATATATATATATCATATATATATCATATATATATATCATATATATATCATATATATATATCATATATATATATCATATATCATATATCATATATCATATATCATATATATATATATATATATATATATATATATATATATATATATATATATATATATATATGTATGTATGTATATATATGTATGTATGTACGCTCCTTCACTTCGGTGTTGTTGAGCACTCTGCGAAGTTGCCGTGGGTACCTATTAGCGATAATGCAACGCTCACTACCCTTGTGGAAGTTTGAGCACTCTGGGCCCATGCGCACTTCACGCTATCTGAATGTGTTTCACCGATGCTGTCCCACATGCGGTTGTCACCGACGATCGCATGTGTATCAGTAATTGATGAAATTCATTCAGATTGTTCCAAGCTACACTGATGAGCTGTGTCTGTAGATTGAACTATATATATATATATATATATATATATATATATATATATATTTATATTTAAGAAATAGAAAATGGCCGCCCGTGTTTATATAGCCTGATGCAAACAGGAGAGTGAGTTGGGTGTTTGCATCAGGTTATATAAACACAGGGCATCCATTTTCTATTTCTTTTATGAAATAAGGCTAAAAAATGTGCCGTGACATCACTACCGTGTTTATATAGCCTGATATAAACACGGTAATTGACCAATCACAGCCCAGTATGGAATGTAGACGCTGTGCACCGGACATGTCCGGTGCACAACAGTGGAAGCTGGTGCACAAACTGGTGCACAAAATTTCGATAGCATCAATATCTGGTGCACAGAAAAAGTAATTGAGCAGCTGGTGCACAATTAGGTTATTATTATAACTATTATTTAAACAGTAACTAAGCAAGTCATTAACTAACTTTGTTCAAGCAAGCATCTTGGATTTAATTTATAACAGACTCGCTAAATCAGCCTACTTGGCCACAATCACGCAAAATAGCAATGGATCCCACGTGAGACGCGTGACACACGCGGGGATTAACTGCTGCTGACTATTCAATCAGCGGGCTCGCTGACGGTTGTGGGAAAGTTTTAAGCAGTAGCACTTTACCAGCACTGGAAGTCTAGTAAGGAAAAATATCGAGGCCACGAGAAAAAAAGATGTAAACTAGGACCAACTAATAACAAGACCGATTGACGGATTGAACGCAAATAGCAGTAAGTAATAAGTATCTAGTATTATTGATTTATTGCTGAACTTTCGTCCCAAACGACGTATACTGTATACACTGTCTGTAGTGTAGTGTAGTGTAGTGTAGTGTAGTGTAGTGTAGTGTAGTGTAGTGTAGTGTAGTGTAGTGTAGTGTAGTGTAGTGTAGTGTAGTGTAGTGTAGTGTAGTGTAGTGTAGTGTAGTGTAGTGTAGTGTAGTGTAGTGTAGTGTAGTGTAGTGTAGTGTAGTGTAGTGTAGTGTAGTGTAGTGTAGTGTAGTGTAGTGTAGTGTAGTGTAGTGTAGTGTAGTGTAGTGTAGTGTAGTGTAGTGTAGTGTAGTGTAGTGTAGTGTAGTGTAGTGTAGTGTAGTGTAGTGTAGTGTAGTGTAGTGTAGTGTAGTGTAGTGTAGTGTAGTGTAGTGTAGTGTAGTGTAGTGTAGTGTAGTGTAGTGTAGTGTCAGGTGTCAAGTACGACGCCTCTCTTTAGCTCTGTTTATTTCTGCTTCGTTGGTTTTAATATTTGGTCTCCATTATGTAAATTTTGGAACGTTGGTTTGCTAAGTATTTCGTCATCATTTTACATCAAGTTCTGGATCGATTGGTTAGTTTCCGTGGCTTTATTTTTGGATTATTTATTTGACCGTTTGACCTGTGGCGTATCTGTAGTTCGTGATTTTGTTCAAGTATTATTTCTCCGTGTCACGACTATTTGGTGAGCCAAAATTTCACTGTTCGTTTGGTTTTGGTATTCCTATCCTGTTGTACAAGTTTCACTTCTGTTGGTGTAATCAATTTTGAATTATTTATCATTTCGTGTTTGACCGTTGGAGTTGTTTTGTCTCACTTGACGTCTCCTAGCAACAGTTATATTTGAATTTTCTCCGTCAATCCTGACTCCGCAGTTTGGTTATTCCTGTCGTTATTCATACCAGTTTTGTTGTCATCGTCCCATTCTTTTATTGGTTCTATTTTGGTTGATGCTCGTCTTATATATTTCGAATTTTACACAAGTTTGTATCCTGCCGTATAACCGTCAAATATTTATCAAGATCAACTGTCTCCTTCAGATTTCGCTATATATATATATATATACCTCTAAATCGTCGCTTGGTTTTCATCAAATGTTCTTCTTACTGCTATTTTGGAATCGCTTAACATTTCTACAACTACTGTCGGATTTTGGTTTATTTTAGTACAATTAATTATTTTTTGTTGGGTTTTTTTATTTGATTCTTATTAGACTTGCAACACGGGTTTTCCCCGTGTGAAGTATCATATTTCCTATGTTATCTTCTTGAGTATTTTGCTGATTACGTCATGTCTTCTCCACGAAGTATTCAATCATTTATTTGTCCTGACTGCAATTTTTCATCGTGTTCACAAGCTGGCCTTTGCATTCATCGTACTAAAACTCACAAAATTTCTGACACCTCTATTAAATCGGTCTCCGTAGTGAGATCATACCCTGAAGGAAAGAATTTTATTTGCTGTCTTTGTGGAAATACCCTCGTCAATTTTCCAAATTTTAAACGTCATTTTAAAAACATTCATCCTGATACTCTTCTTTTGGCATCTGCTCATTGCTCAATATGTGATATGGATTTTTCTAATGCGCAAGCTGTTAGTGTTCATTGCCAACGTTCACATGGTATTTCAAAAAATAATCCACATGTTCAATATCCTCAAAGTCCGACTCCAATTATGTCTCAGATTACCGCTGACCATAATGTTACATCTGGCGTTGCTCCCCGCCATTCAACCAGACCTGTTCGTAATAAACGTTCTTCCAAACAACGCTCTTCGAGCTGTTCAGATCAATCCTCCTTGCCATCCTCTGTCCAACAACCGTCAAATCCACTTGATGATCCTATCTTGGTCCCAAACCATTCATCTTCATCACCAGAACTCCGTGATTCGTGTTCTCGCCACTTATTCCATTCTCCTATCAATGCCGTTATAGATTCAACCCATCATATACTTCATGTCTCCAATTTGGTCTCCTCTCCTTCCACACAACAATCAACATCACCAGATCCTGAGTCGGATCCTGCCCTTTCATCAACTACTCCGCTTACCACTTTCCTCAATAAATCAATTGAATGCTCTCCTCCCACCATCATTCAGCATCAGACTTCCTCCACCAATTCTCAACAAACATTGGATTGTCTCAGTTCTTTGCTTGGTATTAACAAACCTTTTTCATCACCCGGAACTGAACAAGCCTCAAACTCCTTATCGCGTTTCATTCGTGAATGCAACAAAATTCCTCCTTCTGTTCTTCAACGAGCTCCCAAAACAGTTGGTTTACCTTCTTCACCTATTTCTTCATCAGAAGTCTCTTCCATCTTAACTGTTGTTAACGATTCATCCCGATCCTCGCCTCCTGCACCTAGTCCTTCTCCTAGACGTTACCAAAGACCAACAACTGCTGGATTCTTTTCTCCCTGGTCATCTCCACACCCTCCTCGTCGTTCACCCAACGTTGTCCAATCAGATGTCGATGACCTAATTAATCCGACTTTACATTCTTCTGCTGAGATACCTACTCCTGCTTCCTCATCATCGCACCCCACTCCGCCATCTTCCTTTACTTCAGACAACGATGGAAATCCTTCGACAAATACCTGTTCAACTTCTGAGTCGCGATCTTTTCCTGTTAATGATTCTTCTTCTCCTAACATGCATGATGATGATTTCACACAATCTCAAAACTCACCATCGTCCATTCCTTCAGAATCGCGCTTGAAGAGAATTGCTTTTCGTGAAAAATGGACAACTGCCTTCTCTGGGGACATTCCGTGGCCGGACTTTTGCACCCTCTGCGATGAATTTGCCGTTGAATCTCGATCTCTCGCTTTAGAAATCGCTGCAGAATCTTCATCTTCTTTTCGTCGCCCAAAACCTCTTCCTCGTCGTGATCGTCCATCTGGCCGCCGTCCTGCTTTCCGTCATCACTCTAAGAAAAGAGCTGCTCGGAAAATCCTCTTTCCTAACAGTCCTTTCTACACTGGTTCAACAGATAAAGCAGAATCATTCTTCAGAAATACATTTTCCTTTCGTCAATGTGACACTACATCCCTTCAAGACAAATTAAAAGATCTTGTTACACCTGCTCCGAGCGATGACTTCCTCTTTTCACCTCCTTCTTCTGATGAAATCCGTCGAAAACTCTTCTCTGCCGCCAATACCTCTCCTGGGCCTGATCGCGTCGAATATCGTCACTTGAAAAGCATTGACCCATCGTGCTCTATCCTTTCTCTCCTTTTCCAACACTGTTTCAAGCAACGTGATGTTCCTCCAGCCTGGAAGTCTGCGACTACGGTGCTAATCTATAAGAAAGGTAGCACAGACGATCCTTCTAACTTTAGACCCATCGCCTTAATGTCGTGTCTCTACAAGTTAGTTATGGGAGTTATCGCCAAACGGCTAACATCATGGGCCATTGATCACGATCTTTTATCCAAAGAACAGAAGAGTGCTCGTCCCAGTGAAGGTTGCTATGAACATACCTTTCTCCTCCAGTCCGTCGTAGGTGATGCCCGACGTAATCGGAAAAATGTTTTTGTCGCTTGGCTTGATCTTCGCAATGCTTTTGGAAGTATCCCTCATTCTGCTATCACCTCTACCCTTTCTCATATTGGAGTACCACAACCACTAATTGAAATGATCACCAATTCTTATTCTGGAGCCACCACCAAAATACGTACCCCAGTTTGACCTCTGATATACCAGTTTTATCAGGTGTCAAGCAAGGTTGTCCGTTAAGCCCAATCATTTTCAATTTGACCATCGACATCATTTTACGTGCGATTAAACAAAAAGCTTCAGACATTGGTCCTGCTAAACTTCATGGTATACCTGTCTCTGTCTTTGCTTATGCTGATGACCTTGTCATAATCTCCAGAAATAAAGACCGACTCCAGAAACTCTTAGATGCTGCTTCTTCGACTCCGACAACCCTTGGTTTATCCTTCAGACCTGATAAGTGCGCCTCTATCAGCCTCACCTGTTCCAGATCTAATCATTCTGAATCTTCTTTTGAACTTAATGAATTCATCGTCCAGAATAATTCCATTCCTTCACTTGATCGTGAACATCCTTACAAATACCTTGGTGTTCCTATTGGCCTAATCCATGACCCAGATAACATCTCGGATTTGGTTCAAAACCTTTCACGTGATTTGGACAATATTGAGAAATCCCTTTTAGCTCCTTGGCAGAAATTAGACATGATCCGTACCTTTCTTCAACCTTCCTTAACATTCGCCCTTCGTGCTGGTTACCCTAAAAAAGAACATCTTCGCGAATATCGTTCAACTCTCGTTTCCACCATTCGTAGAATATGTTCTCTACCATCTCGAGCTTCTGCTTCCTACATCTTCGCTCATAAACGCGCTGGTGGTCTTGGCCTCCTTGATCCAATCCTTGAAGCTGATGTTCAAGCAATAATTCATTCGGTTAAGATTCTATCTTCCTCTGACCCGACTGTAATTCACATTGCTAATGCTGAATTAAACGAAACCGTCCGACATGCCTCCCGATCTAATCCTACTTCTGCTCTGAAATCCAACTATCTGTCCAGCCTTTCTGATGATCGTTTAAACAACATACATTACCGCATTCAATCGTTGTGGACCCGAGTCCGCAAATCCACTCGTAACCTTGGTATTGAAATTAAATTCAATGACAATGGTCTTCCTGTCCTTTCATCGCAAAACTCCGGTACTGTTCTTGCTAAAGAAGCCAGTCGTTTCCTGCATTTTCATGTCCAAGATCGATTCGCTTCTACACTATTTGCTCTTCCTGATCAAGGGAAAGTTGCTCGTGCGCTTACTACTGACACCTTCGCCAATGGATCTACTTGGCAATACAATGGCCTCAACATCCGTTTTAGAGACTGGCGTTTTATCCACCGTGCTCGACTCAATTGTCTTCCACTTAATAATGTCAAGAGTCGGTGGTCTAATGCCAGCCCAAAATGTCGCCGTTGTACTTCGGATGAGACCCTTCCTCATGTCTTGTGTCACTGCCTTCCTAACATGCCTAGTATTCTTCGCAGACACAACACCATAGTAGACCGTATCACCAACGCCGTTCAACATGGTACGATTACTACCGACAAACAAGTTTGTGCCGCCAACTCTCATTTACGTCCTGACATTATTGTTGAAGAGGATAACAAAGTACTTATCATTGATGTTTGTTGCCCATTTGATAATAATGCTGAAGCCCTTCATGATGCTCAACAACGAAAAATCAATAAATATGAAGGGCTGAAGCAATTTTTCATTGGTCAAGGCAAGCAATGCGAGGTCTTTGGTTTTGTCGTTGGTGCTCTCGGCTCCTGGCATCCTCCAAATGAAAATGTTTTACGACACCTTGGAATGTCCAAAAGATACCGTTCCTTGTTCAGAAAACTTTGTTGCACTGACGCAATTCAAGGCTCGACAAACATTTACCGGGAACATCTTGGCATCACAGAAGATGTCTTAGAAGTAGACGTAGAAGTTGATCCTGAGTAAACTGTTCACATATTGACTCGTATTAATATTATGTTAGAACTTTACTTTTGAACTTCTTTAAACATACTAACCCTTTAAATTTTATTACCAATTTTCTTTAAGAAATTACTTATTTCATGTATATAATTATCTATATTTGTATGACCATTAATGGCACTTATTGTTATCTCGAAGGACTTAATCAAGACCCATCACCTGTAAATTTTAATTTGTAATAAAAAATCAATAGTGTAGTGTAGTGTAGTGTAGTGTAGTGTAGTGTAGTGTAGTGTAGTGTAGTGTAGTGTAGTGTAGTGTAGTGTAGTGTAGTGTAGTGTAGTGTAGCGTAGCGTAGCGTAGCGTAGCGTAGTAGTGTAGTGTACCATTACTACTGACAAACAAGTTCGTGCTGCCAACTCTCGTTTACGTCCTGACATCATTGTTGAGGAGGGCAATAAAGTTCTGATTATTGATTATTTGGTGCCCCTTTGACAATAACGCTGAAGCCCTTCGTGATGCTCAACATCGTAAAATCACTAAATACGAAGGGCTGAAGCAATTTTTCATTGGGCAAGGAAAGCAATGCGATGTCTTTGGTTTTGTGGTTGGTGCTCTTGGCTCTTGGCATCCGGCAAATGAAAATGTCTTACGGCACCTTGGAATGTCGAAAAGATATCGTTCCTTGTTCAGGAAACTTTGTTGCACGGACGCAATTCAAGGCTCTACAAACATTTACCGTGAACACCTTGGCTTAACCGAGGACAACTTGGAAGTAGAAGTTGATCCTGAATAAACTGTTTACAATGACTTTCATTAATTTCGTTATATTAGAAACTTTAATTTTATTTTGAACTTCTCTAAACCTATTAATTTATTGTATAAAGTACTTCATGTATATATAATTATCTATATTGTATGACCATTAATGGCACTTATTGTTATCTCGAAGGACTTAATCAAGACCCATAACCTGTAAATTTTAAATTGTAATAAAAATCAATAGTGTAGTGTAGTGTAGTGTAGTGTAGTGTAGTGTAGTGTAGTGTAGTGTAGTGTAGTGTAGTGTAGTGTAGTGTAGTGTAGTGTAGTGTAGTGTAGTGTAGTGGTAGTGTAGTGTAGTGTTTTAGTGTAGTGTAGTGTAGTGTAGTGTAGGTAGTGTAGTGTAGTGTAGTGTAGTGTAGTGTAGTGTGTAGTGTAGTGTAGTGTAGTGTAGTGTAGTGTAGTGTAGTGTAGTGTAGTGTAGTGTAGTGTAGTGTGTGTAGTGTAGTGTAGTGTAGTGTAGTGTAGTGTAGTGTAGTGTAGTGTAGTGTAGTGTAGTGTAGTGTGTGTAGTGTAGTGTAGTGTAGTGTAGTGTAGTGTAGTGTAGTGTAGTGTAGTGTAGTGTAGTGTAGTGTAGTGTAGTGTAGTGTAGTGTAGTGTAGTGTAGTGTAGTGTAGTGTAGTGTAGTGTAGTGTAGTGTAGTGTAGTGTAGTGTAGTGTAGTGTAGTGTGCAGACTGTGTGACACTGTCAGTGTCTATTGTTATACCTGTACCATTTATCTACTTAAATTATTTAATTTCAGTTTGGTTCAAATGATGTCTCGTTCAGAATCTAATACTGACCATGAGTTAGTTGATTCTGATCAGTCTGAATCTGATGTAAACCTGCAAGACGAAAGCAGAAAGAGGGCCAGAACCCATGATGAAAAAGCGGATGATGTAATTGTCCTTACAAAAAAGGTTGCACAGCCTGCACCTGCTACTGGTGGACAGTTAAGTATGATGCACTTTATAAAAGATAATGAAAAATTAGGGAAGCAAGTTGAAGATACGCAAAAAGCACAAAAACGAGACTATACCAAATACAAACAAGTTTGCTTGGTATGTGCAAAGAATAGCAAACTAAAAGACAAGTCACTTTCAGTTATTTCTCGTGGGGGCTCTCATCAAATCAAAAGACATCACAGCCGTAATCATCCCTCATTGTCACTGAGTGATATGAAAAGGCAGGTTGTGCCATTGGGACATGTTTCTGTTCCAAAAGGCATCAGAGCCTTAGTTTCTAAAAAAAGTAAGAGTAAAAAGCAAGAAAACAAAAGCATAAGTTCTGCATCAAGTGTAGGAAGAATGATGATGTTAGATCACGAAGATCCTGCACCTAGCATCTCTACACAAACCCAAGATCCAAAACAAAAAAGATCTGTCAACCATCTCTCATCATTAAATGAAACATCAACAGGTACGTGAATTAAATTATCCAAAGCTGCAACAGTAACTGCAGGTATTTTTTTCTAAAACTGAGGCTTTATTTTTAGATGAGGAGGAAGAAATCACCCCTTTAAAAGAGACTAATGAAAAAGACACATTTTGTATGGACAAATCATGTGAGGGAAAAGTCAGTTCATTTGTGCAAAGTGGAATTGAGGGATATGTACATATTCCAAAGCCAAATATGGAGGAAAAGTTGGTTAGTATGATAGAGAAATTAACAAAAAAGGTGGATGATCTTGGTACTAAGTCTTCTACAAGTTCTAAGATACACGTAACTGCCCCATTGCCATCAACACAATTCAGTGAAGCAATGAAAGAATCATATGACCACATGAAAGAATGGAAAAAAGTAAAAAACATTGTTGAACTGGTTAGCCATGTGGAAGACCTAGCACTTTATCCAATGTCAAAAGATGATGAAAGTGGTTTCATTAAAGGGGGTGGTGCCATTTTGAGGTGTGTAACCTGTTTTGCATTGTACAAGGACAGAGCAGGAAAGCTAACACCTTCTAAAGCAGCACACAAATTAGCCTCAGACTGCAGCAGCATTTGTACTGAGAAGTATCTGAGTCCCGAAAGAATGGAAAATGCCATGAGTGGACAAGGTGAATACTGGCGCAAGATGAAAAGTTCAATTCTTCAACACATGATATGTGCAGAAGATGGCCAAACTCATTTTAAGGCACTAACCATGCTCAGTGAAGAAAGAAATTTACAGAAAATTCATTATCAAGCAGCAGAAACATTACTTAAAAGTGCATTAACTGCTGTAAAGGCCAAATCTGCAGCTATTCATTATGAAGATCAGATAGCGTTTGCTTTTTCTATTGGTGCTCAAGTTGGGCAATGTGGCCATTCACGAAAGCTGATCCCTGATATGGTCAAGTGTTTACTTGCTTCTATACATGAGAAAACAAAAGCTGAGTTGTCCAAATGTCTTCCAAGCACAGGCTTCCCCCCTCATTATTACATGGCTGTAGACAAGGCTACAGTTAATAAAACATCAAATCAAGGTGTCATCATATGTCTAATAATAAGTGGAAAGAAAGTGCCGATTGTTGTTGGAGCACCAGAAGTATACTTGCCAATTGTGGATGGCAAAGTGCAAGGAGGTAAAGCTGAAGATTCAGCCAAGCAAGCCTTGGAAGTAATTACCAACAAATTTGGAAGCAAAGCACTAGATTTCTTAATTGGTGAGTACTTTGATAATTGCTTTTTACATGGAATGTTTGCAAACATTTTTTGACTTTCCTTTTTTTTAGTTCCAAAACATTTGACACATGTAATCCCATGTAAGGTGTGTTAATTTTAATACAATTCCAGGTGTTGCTGCTGATGGAGTATATCAAGCAAGAGGGTTTCTAAAAACTATGAACCAGAATGCCCTTGATGAAAGCACATTTATAAGGCAAGTTGGATGGGATGCATCACATTGGATAAATCTGGCTGTTACTGATGTGAGAGATGGAAAGATTGGGTCATCACAAGAGTTTTTTTCAAGATTTGTTAATCAGACAAATAAATTTGCAGATAATTTGAACAGAGGAAAAGGTAAGTAAATGACATCACTTGTAACATGCAACTGCTTTTATAATTAATGATTTAATCTTTGCTCTATTGCTCAACAGGTAGAAGTATCCTAGAATCCACTGCAAAGGAGCTAAACCTAAAACCAACTGTGGCAACTGTGTATTCCCAGACACGGTTTTCAAGTTCTGCATATGTCCAGTGGCAACAACTTGTCAATTCGTACAAGTTGTTTGCTGAAGCAATGACACAGGCATCTACTGCAATGGGGAATGAATTAGACCCTTTGCAATATCAAGTCCGAGGACAGGTAAGCACAGTTTATGCTTACACTAATTATTTATTTATTGTATATAGTATACTGCATGTGCAGTGTGTAATGTAAGTAAATTAAACAGGAATCCTTGGATATTGTTTATAGGATTTTGTTGTAGATCTCCTGTTGATGAATGACGTTTTTGAACCTGTGGCAAGAGTTATGACCAATCTTCAGAGTATATCTGCACCACCATGGAAAGCATACCGTTGGGTTCAACAATTGATTGAATGGCTAAAAGAGGCTTCACTTCAGTGTCATGAAAATGGGGATATGGACTTTTTCCCAAAAATGAAAGATAATGCAGAGGTATTGTTTACATCAGTTGTGGCAATTAGCTGTCAATACCCACCAAAAAATTAAAAGCACTTCGGCATTTGTCGGCAGTTCTGTAAATAATTGTCATTTGATTACTTTAATAAACAACTGTTCAGCACCTTAGGCCTTACGGTCAGGTTATATTTACAATAATTAGATTCCATTTAGACTTTAGCACGCAACCTTTAACTTCTGTTAATTCTTTTAGAATATTCTCAACCATGACCCTTAAAACGAGGACAAAACATTGAGGCCTGTTTATGAAGGCATCGAGCTGGCAGTAGGTTGGAAAATTGTTGGAACAGAAACTGTTTTGGAGAAGAGATCAGGCAAAGAATCCAATCCACCCAAGAAAGCAGTTTTGACAAACTGGGCAGAACGCACCATAACAGAGTCCTTCCATGATGTAAGCACATTTGCAAATGATCTTGCGGAATCACTTGATCATCGTATTAAAAAGTGCGTCACTAATGCAGCAGGAATGGCAGATTTCTTTGATATCGAGAAAATCTTCCTCCTTTTATGTGGTGAGAAGCTTGATGATGGAAGAATTAAAATCAAGAAAGGCGAGCTTGAAGAGCATGGTGTTACTGATTTCAAATTATTCTTTAAAGAAGTGTGTGCTTTAAAGCACATAGCAGAACTGAATGATGAACGCTTCGATCCAAGAATGTATTCAAGTGTACTCCGTGACTGGAAAGGATGCATAAGGTTCCTGGTTTGGAACAAGGACATGACAACAATCTTGCTTTCATGTCTTAAACCACTCAAGCCAGTAGTATCAGAAGATGGGAATGGGCCGAATGGCATTACAGGTCAATTGAAGTCAGATTTTGAAACATCCTTGGTAAAAATGGAACTTGTTCCAGCTAAAAAAAGTCAATTGGCTACCGATGACATCTTTCTTTTCCAGTTTGCCAACCATGCCCCTTTTCAAGCCAGAGTAAATGAAGAAGAATTTATCAGAGTGTTATACACTAACGAATTACTTTTCACTAAACCAGGTCCTGTAGCCATGACATCATTTGATATTGCAATGTCAATGGGTGGCTCAGAAGCTATAGTAGAAAGTTTTTATAGTGTTATGGATACCCAGAAGCAGGTCCGTCAGCACCATCGGTCACCTTGGAAGACAGGACCATATTAGATTGGGCAACAAGCAATGTCTTAAATTGTGAAGATGTTGTGGCAAGAGCAGCCAAATTATATGTTGATGGGATGGCAGAACAACGACTTCCACGTCACCGAGTTGGCAATTTGAAGAGGAAATCATGTAATTATTTTAAAGCAAGTCAGGTTTTAACTCGTCTCAGTAATGAAAAAGGCCGTTATCCATTTTTATCATAAACATTTTAATTTTCAAAGAAGCTTTGTTTTCTTTGATGTACTAATGATTCATGAATGACTTTATTCATATTTTATTACAAAATCTAGATTAAATACCTTGTTCATATTTACTAAACGATATTGTGCAATGTGCATGCATACATGTACATGTTAATGTTATAGCAAATATATTGCACATAGATTAAAGAGACAATATAAAATTTTTTGTATTTTTGAGCATACAGTACAATATAATTTGTAATTCGGTCTAGTTTGTCAAAACGACATCAACCTTTACACTTTGTCTTTGGTGCACAGGATACCTGATGGTGCACAAATTTATATCCTTTTGGTGCACAGATACAGAAGCAAATATTTTGTCCGGTGCACAAAATACAGACATTCCATACTGGATCACAGCGTGCGTAAGACGCAACCTATTTTATAAATATAAATATATATATCATATATATATATATATCATATATATCATATATATCATATATATCATATATATCATATATATCATATATCATATCATATATCATATATCATATATCATATATATATCATATATATCATATCATATATCATATATATCATATATATCATATATATCATATATATCATATATATCATATATATCATATATATCATACATATACATACATATACATATCATACATATACATATACATATCATACATATCACACATATCATACATATCATACATATCATCATATCATATCATATATATATATCATATCATATCATATCATCATATTTTAGTTCATGATCGAGTCGGTTTTCTTTGATCTACCGCGGTCATTATCCAGCGTATTCACCTCTAAAGTAGGTGTATTCACCTGTATTCAGCGTATTCACCTGCATTCAGCGTATTCACCTCTAAATTGTTCCAGGGGAGTGCGGGGCTGATATTTTATTGGCTGATTTACTACAATCCCGCCTTAAAATATATAAATTACTTATTGTCCCAGGGATAATATATATTATCCCTGGGACAATAAGTAATTTATGCATTTTAAGGCAGGTTGTAGTAAATCAGCCAACTCAACTAAAATAAATATTAAAAACATAAACCAAAAAAATGATCTTTTAATCACACAACTATCGCATGCTTCTAATTCACCAAACTACACACTCAGTTCACTGTTCAGTCATTTTATATGGTTAAACACACAACCATCGAACCTAACCATGCAATTATTAAAGTCTCACCAAGCAAGAATCACCAAGTAGACCTTTGCTCCACAATATATAGCTTCGTCATCTTCAGAAATTGCTCCAGCTTGCCTCTTTATGACACCAACGCCAAGCGAAGTCAGCCGTTCTATCTCAGCGTCTAAACTATCTCTGAACCCTTTGTACTTTGGATCTGCGAATATATTAATCTCCGCTCGCCCATCTTTATCTTCTCTAACATATCTTTGAATTCCACAGCAAAGATTATACAAAGTATTGGGCGGATAAAGTTCACCACTAGGAGACTTCTTTCGAATCTCCATTACAAATCGACTTAACCAATAGTTAAGTTCATTGTCGTCCCTTGTTTGAGTAATCCAAATCGGTACTTTATCATAAGGCTCGACGTTTGGATGATATGTTGACCGAAGAGCATTTCTTTCTTCAGCCCATTCTCGCCAAACAGACATACGCCACTCGGTTGAAAGCCTTGTGTTCTTCGGGATACGGTCTTCTACTCTTTTGCGAAACTCTTCATCACGTATTATTTCAATGCCACGCTTTGTTTTGTCTGTCACGTTGCTTTCTAGTTTTCCCGCTGGCTTCACTGCTCGCAATTCTTCGAATATATCTGGAAAGTCGTTGCCAAAGTTTACAATTCTAGAGCAAAAGGTACTTTGCGTAATTCGAAATTCGTCATCACTGGACTCGTCCATATTCACTATCATGCATGCATCAAACAATTTGCGTAAAAGCTTTACTAATTAATCCCACAGCTACCCATGGTACTTGGATTGACAAACAAAACCAACAATAGTCAGTACATATTTTATGACTACAAGAATTTTGTGTCAATTATAAAAGAAAACAACTTACCGTAAGGTAAAATTAACTCTCTTTCTAGCTCAGGAAAAAAAACAGGAAAACTTTAACAAAACCAGTTGAAATAAAACCAATAAACTTCTTTTTGCTAGAATAACAGTAACACCTCCACAATTGACCTCGGTTTCGGTCACTAACCCTTACATATCATATCATATCATATATCATATATATCATCATATATATCATATCATATATATCATATCATATATATCATATCATATATATCATATCATATATATCATATCATATATATCATATCATATATATCATATCATATATATCATATCATATATATCATATCATATATGTCATATCATATATATCATATCACATATATCATATCACATATATCATATCATATATATCATATCATATATATCATATCATATATATCATATCATATATATCATATCATATATATCATATCATATATATCATATCATATATATCATATCATATATATCATATCATATATATCATATCATATATATATATATCATATATATATATATAGTTCAATCTACAGACACGGTGTTTCGCTGAACAACAGCTCATCAGTGTAGCTTGGAACAATCTGAATGAATTTCATCAATTGCTTATACACATGCGATCGTCGGTGACAACCGCATGTGGGACAGCATCGGTGAAGTACATTCAGATAGCGTGAAGTGCGCATCGGTCCAGAGTGCTCAAGCTTCCACAAGTTTATAATACAATAGTTTATAATACAAGTTTACAATCAGCGAAAACAGCGAAACACCGTCCAGTGTGCATTCCGAAGCCCTCCCGCCGGAGAAATGTGGCGGGAAGCTGCCTTTGGGAAAACCCCGCCAGGGATTATTGGCGGATGGTTTCAAGCCAGAATGGCCGGCAGCAAACTATTTCATGGAATTTTTTAAAATATGAAATTAATGGCAAGCTAGCTAGCGGCAATGTAACTTTGGCGGACAGTGCGGAATAGCACAACCGCAGAAGCGATCAATATACGTGACTACGTAATTTTAAGCGCCTGACGGCTGTCGCATTTTTTATTGATCGCTTTTTTTTTTTGGCATGGCATTTTTTTACGGCGAGAAAAGCAAGCGTTACGCCATTTCCACGCTTTCCACATCATTCGTCAACCGTCGCTAACTCGCTATGGGCAATGGAGCGTGATGACAGGATTTACTTCCCTAAAAGTAAGTCATAATACTATTATACTAATTAACTAATTAAATATTATTTCAAGTGATCTGTGATCATAACTGATCAACTTTTTGCCATCTTTTGCAGTTCACATTTTAATTTGCCTGACATGTCTATTGTCACTATCGGTTCTTAATATCCACCATGGAACATCCCTAAAGCCAAAAGTAAGTCTTAATACGAATATGTCGATTAAATATTCGTTCTAATCGTTCAGGGTCCGCCTTCAGAATATTTACCAGTTGTGACTTATGCTGTTGTGGTATAAATTACAAATTATGCGTTGTTTATGCTAACGAGGACTGAGGATCCATTATTCCATTTCATTAGACTCTGGAGTTGGGTGCTACTTCATGTTAGAGCCACATAATGGTTTAAGGGTTGAGGGTTATGGAATCAGGGTTTTAGTGTATAGTTTTAGGGCAAACTAAAGCATGCATTTTGTATAGTACATTTTATTCTTTTTATAAAATAAACTGACCCTGTTAGAGTAGTCCTGTTATTATATGCAATTACATTTGTTCTTTTTTAACTGGCAATGATGCTGCTGTTTATAGTTAATAGCCAATTTTACAATGCATAAGAACATAGTGCTTAAATGCTAGCACTTACAGGTTTCATGCAAAAATTACACTTGGTTTGGCGATTTATGGATTGAAACCTTTTTCTTTTTAATAGATGGAATCAGAATTATTCTCTTGTATGTTTAATGGGCCAAGCACTGCTGCCCATCATTGTATACTTTGCAAAAAGGTAACCCATGCAATTTCCACATGTTCTACCAGTAGTGACATGGATGAAGGATATGGCTCCAAAGTCATGTGTAAAAATTGTTTTGGAGATGAACCACCAGTGAAAAAACAATTACCTGGTGCATAAGGTACCCCCCTGTTGGTGCTGAACCAAAACGTAAGATCCCTAAGCCAAATTAATCAAAATCAAAGGCAACTAGCGAAACTCGTTGCATCTGTATCACATGTTTTAAAAATGAAATAGAGCCCAGTGGGTATGTGATGTCCAGACGTGACAACCATACAAAGGAAAGACACTTAAAGAGACACCACCCTGGACTAACCATTGGTGAAATTGAAATTTACAACTTTGAATGCATTGGGAAAGAGCTGAATGATGCAAAAGAAAAGTATCTACAAGCACAGGAAGTTAAAGATGAAGTAGCACTACAAAAAGGAAACCAGTCAAAGACTCATCACCACAATGTCTGATCAAACCACTACTAGTCCAGTTTCTCAATCTCGTGTAAAGTATTTATACTACCATGATGTTGACTACTTCTTACATGTTAGAATTTTGCTGCACACTAGCATTGAGTTTCATTGTTGGTACAAATTCACTTTGCACAAGAGGCTATGGTATCTTTCTTTTCAAATTCTCATGCATAAGTGAAAGTTTTGAAATTGTGGCATATTGTGCATTCTTTTACACCAGTACACAACAATCCTTTTATATATTATATATATATATATACAAACGAGCACGTGTGATTTTGTTCACGGAATGTCGGAAAGTGCTCAATACCATAAAGGTAGAGCGAATATAGTATAGTTTAAGTGGGCTTACCTCAAAATGTTGAGTGTCGCAACTGTCAGTTTCACTCGGAGTGATCTTCAGGTAACACGACACTCAACATTTTGAGGTAAGCCCACTTAAACTATACTATACTATATATATATATATATATATATATATATATATATATATATATATATATATATATATATATATATATATATATATATATATATATAGTATAGTTTAAGTGGGCTTTTATATATATATATATATATATATATATATATATATATTTAAGACAAGAGGATAAACTTCGGTTACTTCATTAAAATTTTATTCACTACAAATTTGTTTCGTGTTGTTTCAGGTGATTATCGCGTCTGGTTCTCGTAGCTAGGAAACTTGACTATTTTACACGGATGACGTCATTACAATAAAATGCGGTTTTGGTTTACAGTGTTATGAATAGTTAGCTTGTTAATTATGTCAACTTGGTTATTGACTACTTAGTAAGTGTCTTTTTCTATGTCTGCATGTCGATATAAGTTCATTTCTAGTGTTTAGCGAAGATAGTTCTGGATGGCAAATAATAATAAATTTCTCATAAAGGCATAGATTGCATCTCTTGGTCTTGCTGGAATAGGGCCTACATTGTTTAATTATTCTCCATTTGATCGAATATGGTGTGTCTGACTCTTCCAAATATATGTACTAAGTTCACACTGTAAAAACTGACTGGTTGAAATAACTTATTTTTTTGGTTGCGACCAATATGGAATGGTTAGTACAACCAATTATTAATTGGTTCCAACCTTTAAAAATGGTTATTTTAACCAAATAAAATTGGTTACAACCTTTACAAATGGTTATTTTAATGAATTGTAAATTGTGAATTGGTTGAAATTGAGTTGTCTCATCAGTCCTTCCAACACCCATTATTGAAGATGAGCTAGCTTTACATTAAATCAATCCATATGATAGCTGTAAGAAGTTCAGAGGATGTATTGCCCAAGATACCTGGTCAAAGAAGGAGACATTATTGTATACGACAAGCAGCAATGTACAAGTATGTACACAATTGTAATTTGTTGTATACTATTGAACATACAGATATGGACATTGCCTCCACTAACGTCAAACTTCAATATTTCCCAGGAGCATTTGATAGGTTTCTTTTACCTCAACCAACCACTGTAAAACAGGGTAAGACTGGTTAAGACTGGTCAGGTGCTCCTGGGAAATGTTTAATATTTTTTATGTTGGTGGAGGTAATGTTTTTTATCAACGGTGTCCATCCTTAGATGTAATTGATGGTATATATAATGTATATACTATTAGATTAAATTCTGAGCATTAAATGCTCAGAATTTATATGAGGTACTGTACATACAGGTAATAGCAGCTAGTTATAAAACAGCTGCAGAGCCTGGATAATAGAAATTAAGAGCAAATACTGTAATCTAATCATTTTAGTAGAAACTAGCTATGTCCCTTACAAAACGTCCATAGCTGCCTATAGGCAACCTATAGAGAACGTTCCAATTGCCTATAGAACCTCTTGGTGCCTATAGAGATCTATAATAGGTCAGTTGCCTATATGCTTGTATTCTTATAGCTAGGTCACCTATATGAAATGTTCCAATTACCTATAGACTACTCTATAGGTATATACCGTACCTTATAAGTATAAATGCTATATTATGACATTGCCGATTATCATTCTGCATTATATTCTCTTGTTATACAGGATTGTTTTGGGCAAGTTGATGTTGCTGTGCAAGTTTCTAGCAATGATAAAAATACATTAAATCTGGTCCTTATAACTCGATATGAAGTCATGAAAGACATTAATGGAAACATATATATTCCAGTGATGTTATCCAGAAAGTTAGTTTGGTGCATCAGTGTGACGATGAATGTAAATTTGAAGATGGAGATCAAGATGTTCATGAAGAACAAGAAGTGGTATCTAAAAGAACATTGATAAACCACCACAGTCAGAACAACAACTTCTTATTAAATCGTTTTTATCTTGGTGAAGCATGGAAATTTATCATTGATGCAGCTTAAGGTTTACCAACAATCACTTGACTTTACCATAATCACAATCACGGGTATGAATATACTTTATTTACCAAGTACAGTTTTCTTACTTTGTCAGTTTCCAAATTTGGTTGGAGTTTTGTTTAAATTGAAAACACGTAATTAAAAATTTGTAACTGTCTTGTTTGTAATACTGTAATGTCATATTTGTTTGAATCCAAAGAGGAAGGTTAGTTGAAAAAAGAGGAAGTTAGTTGAAAAGATAGGAAGTTTAGAAAAATTTAAAGGGAAATTTGCAAATATTGCTAGAAAAGAGGTACCAAAGTTTTCCTAAATTGCAAATTTACATGTAATCAATAAATAAAGCTCCAACTAAATTATAAAATGTAAAGTGAAAACACTGTAATTTATATACCTGCGCAGTTGTTCAATGGATGATTAGTGCTAATCCTGGGTTAAAATTTAATCGGCTGTTTATTTTGGTATGTTCGGTTTGATAACTTCAGTTCAAACTTCCTAGGGCAAGACATTTTACATGTAAAGTTTGTACGATGTCTGAACTGAAAACTTTGAACATCTTTGTCTGCATCTTCATTATTTCATTCAAAAAATTTCCACTTATCCTGGATTAAGCTAATCGACAGTTGAACAACCGGTCCCTATGGAAATGTTTGAGAACTGATTGACCTATCTACAGCATATTAATCAGACACAATAATAATGAAAGTTCTTTACATTATTTTAATATAATATAAGCTTACCTGTACCAAACTGCAATAAAAGATTAAAAGTAATGAAAGTAAAATTTGTCAAAGACAATTAGTAATTGTTAAATAAATAACAATAAAGTTTCATAGGTTATAGTGTAAGAAAGCCCATGGCAAACGTATCACAAAACTTAGATTATTAAATTGTTGTAGTTGTAAAATACTGTTTTACTACTTTTCGACAGGACTCGTTTTAATATTATATACAGTAAAAACCCACTAACAAGAACCTACCACTATTAAGAACCTCAGGGTGAAATTAAGAATTTATTGATATAAGAATGTATATAAGAATATAAGAACCTATCCCAGGCTGATTTGGTAAAAAGTAGGTTCTTGTTAGCGGGTTTTTACTGTATATTTAAACAAATTTAATTTATAGTTTTGTGAAGTGTATATAAAACGTTTAGTACCTACCACAATATTTTATTAAATAGTTAATCTTGTCGAATATGGTTGTATCTTGTGATTCTTCTCCAATTTCTTGCATTTCATCTCCTTGTATGTTCTCGCGGTTCTTCTCGATCGATTTGCTCACGTGGTCCTGGTGAGAATATATTTATAGAATTTCGCACGTGTTTTTTTCCTGCTTTTAAAAACATTTTTCTGGAGGTTGATAACGGGTTGATACCAACAGACCTGATACAACTTGTTAATAACAACCTGTTGCCAAGTTGTTGAAATAATGCTGTTACAGCTCTGTTGGAACATCCTTGTGACAGTCTGTTACAACAGCTTGTTAACAACTTGTTGATAACCATTGATAACCACGCGGAACGCGGGAAAACTGGGCTTCTCGTGGATTTACACGTATCCGCCATGTTTTATAACAAGCTGGCAACAGCTTCATATCGACAGACCTGTTACAGCTCTGTCACAACAGCCTTGTAACAAGTCTGTCAACAAGTTGACAACAACTTGTTGTCAACAACCTGGGACAGCCAGTGCGAACACATGACGGTGACAGCCTGTTGGAACAGCCTTGTAACAGCTTGCTTGCAGGTATGTAACAGCTAGCGCGTTTTTACGTGTGTAGTCGACACACAAAATATATTCCATATTTCCGAACTTCCATTTATTAACTACTTATTTTAATTCACATATACACTGTTAGAATGAACAAAATCTATTATTTTTTTCAGGAATTCATTGCAACTATTACTGAAGATCAAAAAGATAAAGTGTTGTTGGAACTTTTATCAAATGGGAAAGGAAGTCTTGATTATGCTAAAAACCTAGTTGAATTTGGTGGAGTACCCCCAGTTATACCTGATACAAGACCACCCTGGTGCACATGTGGTGTGTGCCGGACCATGGCAACTGAGGAGGAGAATAAATGTTGTAAGAAAATCAGGTGTGTCGCATCATTTATAACATTTCAAAACACCTGTACTGATAGGGATGTTTTAATAATGGCCATCAGAGGACGGTCTGACATTAGAGCAGAGGAACCAGATTATTCGACCCAAAGCTTCAGAAAAGCAGCATATCGCCAGTTTATTCTTTGGCGATACAAGAAGTTGGGACGTGGTAATAGAAAGGTCTGTCCATCTTGTGTAGTGCTGGCAATTAGACATCTTTACCCTGCAAATGATGGTGTTTACATGGGGTTTAAAAGAGCTTGATTTCCAAGAATATATATTTATAGTAGTTGAAAGTGAAGAATAAAATTGCTACTGGCCAATAGAGGCGTTCCTAAAATATTGTTTCAATTCAGTACCTCAGCCCGTGCCCCAGCCTAACCAATTAATTTGATGAATTTTGTTGAAAACATCATGTACTGAAATTGATTGATGTCTTGAATAGCCAATAGGAAATGAATTGGTTAGGGCAAGTGCTGGTAAATCAAATGCAACATAATTTAAGAAACACTTCTATTGCCACAACAGTACATATTTTTTCTTTATTATCAGGGTTTGTAGTAACACTTTTATATTATACTGTACTTTTGAAAATTGTATTCATGTCCCTCCATAGTAAGATAAAATCAGATGAAAAACTATTTTGAAGTCATTAAAAATAGTACTATTGATGTATTGTTAGTATTTACAGTAGCATTAACTATCACCATATTCTATTTTTGAACAGTACCAACAGTTACATTATCTGCTGTTCCATGCACCAGGCAGTCTGCTACCTCCAGACAACCAATTGACGAGTGACACACAAATCTTGAAAGGGATTTTTCAACAAGATCACTGGTCTTTGGTATGGGTTTCATAGCAATCGAAGGGGTAATATTCTTAGGATGGTCTTCTGGAATTACAACTTTCCTAAGAATGGTCTTGTTATCTTTAACTCTTCTTTGGAGTACCCCAACAGTAAAAGTAGGCCAGTAAGAGTAAGTCTTCGGCTCCTTGACAATCCCAAACCTCCAATTCTTTGACCTCTTACTAAACACTTTGTTGTGCTTGAAACTACCACTCTTACTAATTGCTGGTTTCCTTTGCACATGAAAATTATGATCAATGGCTGCAAGCAGTGTTCTTGCCATAAAAGCCTCATTCCTAGATAAAAGATGACAAATCATTAATACTGAAGATTGATACTATAAACTCCCATTTCAAAAACCCTCTTAAATTCTTGCTGTTGCTTATGGTTATTAATTTTCTAAACTACTGTATAATAATGTAGGTTTTTGTTATGATGATGTCCTTTGTGCTTTCACTCAGAAACATTTCTGAGTTTAATTCCGGCTTGGGAACTCAAAAATTTTTCTGAGTAAAATAGCTTGAAGAACATCATCCTAAAGGCCCCTTTACATGGGCGATTTTTTCTGCGATTTTTTCTCATCCTGACATCCTGAAAATGAAAGCACTGCACCATTTGTGCAAAGAAATATTGTCTAATACTTTTGAAAGTTATCAACTGAATCGCATGCATCAAAATGAGAAAAATCGCTACAAAAATCACCCGTGTAAACGGGCTTTAACAGGTTACCTCCACCAAACTAGCATACATCTAACAGTTTTTATCATTTGTATCAACTATACTTACTGGAACGGGAACCCTACTCTCTTGGGGGCATATTTCAATAACATTGAATTAAAATTCTCCAGCTTACTTGTGTGCCTAACAGTAATGAAGAACGGTATAAATTAGAAGTTAGCAAATACATGTACACTATCATACAATACCATGGATGTTACCAACACTGACAATGATATGGTAAGTAAGCAATATGTCAAATATATATTGTAGCATCTAGCCAATAAAATATCTAATAAACAATACCTAAATGAAACGTAATGATGTAAGCTCTTGACAAATCTTGGGTCAAGCACAACTTTTCGAATCCCTTCCAATGCTTTTGAGTTCATATTGAGGTAGGTTTTATCAGACTCTGTGGAAACCAATGGGCCATGGTTGCATTCCCCATCCACCCATTCGTGTTCTCCTGCAACATGATGTATCACTCCAAACCAATCATCCTATATTGAAGCATTTAAAGCATTTGATACAGTTGTTAGAATAGCTGTTAAAGCATTTGATACAGTTGACCATTATATTTTACTTATTAAACTTTATCATTATGGCATGTGGGGTATCATTTACGAATGGTTTACATCTTACTTAAGTAATCGATCTCAGACTACTGCAATTGGGGACCTCTCAGGGAACCTCAGTACTCGGTCCATTACCATTTCTTTTATATATCAATGATATTTCATCATCATCCAATAAACTTAACTTTTATCTGTTTGCAGATGATACCAGTATGCTTTATTCCCATAGAAATCTTCATTCCTTAGAGCAAAACGTGAATGCTGAACTAAAAAATATAGGCCACTGGT
Source organism: Paragorgia papillata (assembly GCA_035771165.1). Taxonomy (NCBI): domain Eukaryota; kingdom Metazoa; phylum Cnidaria; class Anthozoa; order Scleralcyonacea; family Coralliidae; genus Paragorgia; species Paragorgia papillata. The sequence continues at coordinate 1,308,051 of JAWNZC010000344.1, read as the reverse complement.
TAGAGGCTAACAAACTAACTCTAAACATCAGTAAATCCAACTTTGTTATTTTCCATCCCCATCAAAAAAAATTGGACTATGTTCCACAGCTCAAAGTATTTGATCATGTTTCCAGGGGAATGTTGCCATTCCGAAAAGCGAAGTGAAGTATCTTGGTCTTCTGATTGATTCTAACTTAACATGGAAATCTCATATTGATTATGTTTCACTTAAATTAAGCAGAATTGTTGGAATCATTGCTAGACTTAGAGACTTTGTTCCTAAACACACTTTAGAAAGGATTTACTATGCCTTAGTACATCCCTATCTGAATTATAGTATATCAGTGTGGGGTCAAGCTTGCAAAACACATCTCAATCATCTTTCTTGTTCTTCAAAAACGAGTTCTTCGTTTGATGAATTTTGCCAATTTTAGAGATCATGCCATTCCTTTCTTTATTAATTCAGGTATACTTCCAGTTAATTTTCTGTATTTTTTCAATATTGCTTGTAATATGCATGACGTCGTTAATAATAGGTCTCCCATTAATATATCCACATTATTTACTAGTATTAGTGATTCTCATAATTATAATATCAGGTGTGCAGCACGTGGTAATCTTTATCAACCTCGATCAAGATTACATATCAAAACCAAGTCGTTTTCCACAACCGGTGTGAAAGTATGGAATTGTCTGCCACCTTCAATAATATAATAGTTGTTTCTCTTATTGAATTTTAATCCAAATGTTTTAGATTCTTTATTTCTTACTACTACACAAGTCTTCAAATTCTTTTCTCAAATTCTTTTCCCAAAAAAATAATTAAAAAATCACTCCAGAGTCCGCTAATTTGCTAATATAGCAGTCAGGTCTGCTATTGTGCTTTTTTGAGTGTTTTTGTAAATATAGTTAATTATGCAATAGCTTGCTAAATGTGGGTGGGTTGTTATTGTATGTTGTATTTTTTATATAATAAAAATGATGTTGATGACGATGTTGAACAAAAATGTGTTTTTTACTTGCAAGCTGCTTCAAAGTGTAAACACACAATGGCAACTAACCTTCATTTTCTCTTGGTCACCATTACACTCCTGAGCGATATACCAGAAGTGATTTCGGATTGGCTCAGACCATTCGCTTATTGCTTCGCAACCTTTGACTTTAACAGCCTAAATTAAATGTATAAAAAATGTTTTGAGAATAGGTTAAACAAATCAAATTTATTTAATAAATATTATACAATAAATAAAAAAAATATTTCCATTTTAAATTGACTCACAACATTTAAAAAGCCTTCCATGGAAATCTGGTCACCCACGGAGTATTTTTATCAGGTTTACCCTGGTTGTGACGTCACCAATTTCCTAGTTAATTAGCCCCAATATTACAACAAGCTGGTGGACAGCACGCTGTCTTTGGTCGAAAATTTCCAAAACCAAAACAAATATGGAAAAATTGTAAAAGGTCTTCTTATACCATTTGACGAGTTCTTTCAAATGAGACAAACTTATTTTTTATTGCCAGTACCCTTTAAACCTTTCCAAATCCTATATGTAACTACTGTAGCACACGTAATGGTCTATCAAGATTGCAATTTGTAATACAACTACAACCTTGGACAATACAGTTGTTCTCCCAAATCAATGTTTGATGTAAAGTTTGAAATGGCAACATTCAATCTGGGGAAAGTGGGTGACTGCTACAACTACTCTTGCGGTTTTGCCCATGATTTTAGGGTGGCAAAACAGCCATCAAGCAAGCACAAAAAAGTGGTTGTTTTATAAGGGTGCAACAACACCATGCTAAAGCAGTACAAAAACGTTACAGTCAAATTAGGTGTTATCTTGCATGCTGATTTGCAATTTTGCTCTTCAACATTGCAATGCAGTGCATAATAGAACACTCAGTTTCACTGTAATAGTAAATATGTCATGCAAATATAGAGAAGCAGTTTGCTGTGCAGGCGGTGTATAAATACAAAACAATATTTCAACACACTTCCAACATTTTAGATTTGTGCATGTCAAAATGTGAATGTTACATACAGAAAAATTACCTTTCATTTTCCTAACCAATGCTATAACTGCTGCTGAGGCATCAGTAACAATCTCCGACATTGTAAGTTCACCAACAATTCTTTCCAACAACTTCTTAAGTCCAAAAACCTCCATATTTGTTGAAATACCACCGGTTTCACGTTTGTCGACCACTTCTAAATCAACAATGATTTCTAAAAACTGCTCCATTAGGACATAAACACAGCACTTGGAACTGTGACCAGGAGGTTTTCATTTTGCCCCAAAATTGCTTCACCTCTGGAATGATGTAGTGGGTTTGCATCCGATTAAAAGTGGCTTTTGAAATAAATGACAGTCCAACAAACTTATTGAAAAGTGACAGTGTTTCAAAATTGTTGCCTGATATCAGAACACCAGCAGCCAGTAACAAAGAATTCACATAAATATCTTGTCCTTGTTTTTGGCAAAGTATTTTTGAGGCAGTCCAAACTCCGACGTGGCCTTCAGAGCACTTCCAGGAAACTTTCAAAACACCACCATTAATTGCATGATCAATTGCATGTTGTTCCACAACACGACATATGCTGGCAACTTTTTTTGAATAAATCCAACAAAAGCACATCAACAACCACACGATCCCGGTTTAAATGCTCAGTACACAAAGTGTTCTCTTTACTTGTGTCAATCATTATTGAATCAAATGCTTTCTTCATTTCATCGCTAAGTCTATCTGTCCTCTCTTTCAATGTTTCTGGTTTCTGCTGTGAATAAATCCTTCCAACATCTTCTGTATCACTTATATCCATATCGTCTTCTCCTTTAGACATATCAAAAGTACCCAGCATACATGTATCATTATCCTCTTCTGTAGCACTCATCGTTTCTTCAGGATCGATCATAGTTGTTGAACTAGTAGTAAAAATGTAAAAGCAGAAATAAAAATACTCAAATGTGGATCATGTCAACTTACATAATAAAAACTTTCTTACGTTTACAAACTAAGCTATGTTTGACTCAAGACCAATAATGCATGAGTAAATTCCAAACGTGATCATCCCCTTGGCATATTGGCTCAAACCCAGGTACACATAGTTGGACATTTGAATTTAACCACAATTTGGGTATGACAGGAATAATATTTGAAAAGCTATATTACCTATGAGTTTTGAACTTGTTGTAGCTACTGTATTAGTGTGTTATTTGAGCATGCTTTCCAGACACAGTGGGGCAGATGACAATTTTTTAAAAAAGTCTATACTCCAAGGGTTGCCCAGGAGGATGGTCGCAGTTGTAATTGACTCATACATATACATACTAATCATGTTGAACATATTTATTCTGATGAAGGGTTCACTTGAAACAACACTACACAAATCGTGCAGATATTTAGGCCTTACCATTCATCAAACTCATCAGTAGAATCTCCTTCACTCAATGTCTCATCTGCACTTAAACTCGAGCTGTTTGATAATAAAATAAAATTGCAAACAAAAAAATCAACCAGGCTAGTGTTAGTATAGTTAGTTATTAATGATGTTGATATTAATAGACCTGCGGTAGAGACGGTGACACGGATGACATGAGAGTGTGCGAAGACAGACCGCGAAGTGAACATTCATCAGAAAACAATCATCATGGGGGACAGTTCAGTCGATCTGAGCTCTCTATCTAATGTTGAAAAGGTGATATCTGTTCCACCTATCAGAGATAAAGACAACTCAGAGCTTGTTGGTAGTAATGAGGATCATATTTCATCTGCGGTTGGGAAATTAAAGCTGTGTTGGACTGGAGACTTTCCATCTTTAAAGAGTTTTGTGGCCGACAATGTTAAAATCGAAGGTGTTTGGAATTCTCCAGGTGGAGAGAAGAAAGTCTATAGCGATGGGACAACATCGGTTTCGTGGCTTAAGAACAAGAAATATCTTCACTTCGGTGGAGATGAAGCAGAAGGAATTAAACGTTCTTTCTGTTCAATTATCTGCCCTGATGCAAACGGCAGCAGCACGGCGGTAGATAAAGCTAGGTCAACGCCTAATTATAATTCTTGTCCATGCAATTGCAAACAACTTGGGACTGATTTTGAAGGTATGAAGATGGATTTAGTAATCACAGAGGCCAAGCTAAACAAGGATAGTCAGGATAATATTAAAGTCTCCCATATATTGCGAGAGCAGATGTGTAAAATTCAGGAGGAAGTTGCAGCCATCAGGCGACATGTCGAGCGTTCGTCACATATGGTTGATCAAGACAGAGTCAGAGACGGTGTCGAAATTGGTGAAGTAAATAAGTCAGGTATGATTATTACTGATTTTAATAGTCAAGAATTATCAAGCTCGGATTTCCACAAAAAGAAAGTAGACGTGGCTGAAGGAAAGAAAGTAAACTCGTCTACTCAGACGGGTTTATCTTCTGTCGAGGAACATTTAGACAATAATAATAAAGTCAGCAACGCAAAGCAATTCTCTAATTTGAATGATGTTTCTCAAGAGGACAAAAGAAAAAATGTCTCTGATTTAAATACGCAAGTTAAAGTATATCGGGCAAAGCATAATGAAGTTTATGAGTCTACCAATTTAAACGCACAAGTTAAAGCATATCGCGCAAAGCAGAATGAAGCCTACAAGAAATTGCAGTCCTCGCAACCCAAAAAATTCGTTGAGAAACCTTGTAATCATAAGCGGTTGCCGGTACCTATGGCTCTATCCAACGTCCTGCCTGGTCCTAGGCGATCTAATAAGGTTTCATCACGTTTTAAGCCAAATAACGTTGTGAAACAAACCACTAAAGTAAATGCTACGCGACGTCATGGAAATGAGCCCCTTTTTCGAGGGCGATTAACGAACCACACACCTTTACACGTGAATCAAGCTCGGATTTTGGATTGGAGAAATTATCTCAAGCATGTTTACCAGATAACAAGAAGTTAACGAGTCGATGCGAATTTGGAGTAAACATTTCGGCCTATATGGAAGCTAATCCATTTAGTATCAAAAGGATAAATACAACTAGCTATACCATGGGGAAACGTATCCCACTTGTCCGGTTTAGACAACGAAGTCAATTTAAGGAAGCTAATATATTCAGTGGTCAAAGATGCCATGTACCAGACAACTGCATATATATAAATTCAAACCAACTGTCAGAAACTTGTTCTTCTCAAAACACCACAACTACTCCTGTAATTAACCCTGTTTTATCGGGAAAGCGACAGGGTGATTTACCAATTTTTTTCTTGTCAAACGTAAGATCACTCCTTCCAAAATTAGAGGATTTAGAAGTTGTCCTTAAGTCTAATCACGTTACCCTGGCGCTTATTACTGAAACATGGTTGACTGATCAAATTAACGATGCCGCTTTAGAAATTGATGGTTATTCTTTGGTCCGACGTGATCGAGCATTAAGAATTGGTGGGGGGATTTGTGCGTTTATAAAGGCAAATATACCATTCAAGACCCTCGATGACCTACATGACGATTGTTTCGAGACTTTGTGGCTATATCTGAGACCTTGCAAACTACCTCGAGGCATTTCCTGTTTAATCGTATGCGTCGTCTATCATCCACCATCCAATGATTCTAATATAATGATAGAACATCTATCAACCAAGTTAGATTTAGCTCTCGCAAAACATCCGCACGCGGGAATATTACTTGTAGGAGATTTTAACAGATGTCCTATCTCTGACTTACGCAGACGATTTAACCTAAAGCAGATTGTTAAACAACCTACCAGAGGAGAGGCCATACTTGACTTGATTCTAACAAATTTGGCAGACTATTATAATCTACCTCAAGTCATATCACCGATAGGTCTTAGTGATCACAACTCTGTACTGTGTATACCAGCGAAACGCAGTCTTAAGAACGAAACATCCAAAGTAAAGATGAGACAAGGCAATACCGCCAATAAGAACGCCCTCGGTAAGTGGCTGTCGAATGTCAACTGGAGTAACTTATATCATACCGCCTCATGTGATCAGAAACTTGAAATTTTACATACAACACTAGAAACTGGTCTGGATATTTTTCTCCCAAGAAAGGTGGTTAAATTGCACGATTGTGATAAACCGTGGATAACTGCCGAATTTAAGAGTATAGTAGAAGATAGACAAAAGGCTTTCTATCAGGGAAATAAACCTTTGTACAGTCGTTTACGTAACTTAGCCAACAGGGAAGGGAAGAAATTGAAATCAACATTTCTTAAAAGAAAATTGGAACAGCTTAAGTCTAATCCTAATCCAAAAAAGTGGTGGGATTCAATAAAAGGGCTTGCAGGATACCCCAAGAAAGCACAAATTTCGACCTGTCTTATTGGCAATCAAATCCTTGCTGGAAGAGCGCTTGCAGATAAAATGAATGACACATTTTCGTCCGTTACGCAACACATTGTTCCCCTTCAACCTAATCCTGAAGTTAACGAAATTGAAATCTTATCGAGGTACATTATTAGCGAAGACGAAGTTTACACGAAACTCTCTTGTTTACGTTCTTCTAAATCACCTGGCCCGGATGATGTTCCAAATTGGATGTTAAAACTATATGCACCTATTCTTGCTGCCCCTGTAGCCTCTATCTTTAACGAATCTATACAGCAAGCATGTGTTCCTATTAGATGGAAGAAAGCTGACATTATTCCTATTCCAAAAACTGCGAGAGTTGTCGATATAACGAAAGATCTACGTCCTATTTCATTAACAGCAACTCTGTCTAAAGTTTGTGAACGCTTTATTACAGATTGGCTTATAGAGTCCATATGGGATATGATAGATAAACGACAATTTGGTTCGATACCCAATTCATCTACTTCCCATGCACTAATCAGTTTTGTCCATCATCTACTAAGCGAAACCGACAGAACTAAGAAGACAGTAAGAGTGTTTTTGCTTGACTTTTCTAAGGCATTTGACCTTATCGACCATACTATTCTTCTTCAGAAGTTATCCAACATGAATGTTCCACCAACGTTGATTAACTGGATAAGAAGTTTTCTTACAAATCGAAAACAACGTGTAAGATTAAAGGAATGCGTTTCTGAATGGCAAACAGTCAACGGTGGGGTTCCGCAAGGAACTGTATTAGGACCGATACTTTTCCTTGTGATGATTAATGACCTGTTGTCATATTGGACAGACCGATGGAAATATGTTGATGATAGTACAGTTACCGAAAGCATTCCTAGCAATTGTGACAGTAACCTACAAAGTCTTGTCAATGAGATCAACGACTGGACTACTCAAAATAAAATGAAACTTAATGTTACTAAATGTAAAGAATTAATCGTCGATTTTTCAAAAGAAAAACGGTCGTTTTTGCCATTGAACATTGCAGGAGTTTTGGTCGAAAAAGTCAAATCTGCTCGATTACTTGGACTTATTATCCAAGACGATCTGAGATGGAATGAACATGTTAATAGCATCGTGAAGAAAGCAGGAAAAAGGCTTTACATGTTGAGATTACTAAAACGATCAAATGCTGAAATAGATACGTTAATAATAGTATATACTACGATAATTAGACCTGTGCTTGAATACGCTTCCCAGGTATGGCATTATAATATTCCAAACTATTTGAGCGACGAGATTGAAGTCCTGCAAAAACGTGCATTGAGAATTATTTTACCTTCCTTAAGTTATAGAGAAGCTTTGGGCTGTACAAAGATTTTAACTTTAAAGGAACGCCGTGAAAACTTATCTGATAATTTTTTTAAGAACAATCACAATAACCTAAAGTTTCAAGAATGTTTACCTGATAGAATTTTAACTAACTATGAACTAAGACTTAGCGGATTTTACAACCATTATTTATGTAAGACTGAACGTTTTAAGAACTCGTTTTTCCCTCAAAGTGTTTTAAGAAGTAATTGTAAATAATATGTATAAATTATAATTCTTCATAAATATGTAAATTTTTTAACTACTACTGATGTAATTTAACCTTTATAGGTTACAATATCGGTTTTTTAATAAATCTAAATCAAATCTAAATCAAAGCAGTAAAAGCTGTAAAGCGCTACGATAGAAATAAAGCATTATAGAAAACCAACACTGGTGGCAGCGGTGGGATTAAAATGATAACGTGGGATATATCAAGCGGCTCAATCGAAGCTCACTTGGTCCAGTTAGAAGCTGTCTTTATTACGAAGAAATATAAGGAGGAAGGCGAAAAGGTAGCTTGCGTTCTTCAGTCATTAACTGGCCGTGCGAAAACAGTTTTGGAAGAACTAACCCCGACGGATAAAGAAACGTACAAGGCCTTAAAATATGCTTTGATTGACAGATTTGGCTCAACGAAATCGGCTCAACGAAATCGGCTCAACAATACGCCGTTCAACTGTTGGCCTACAAACAAGAACCCGATCAGACTGTGGCTTCCGTTCATTACGAAATTTTGCGTCTGATTTCAAAGGCTTATCCCGAGATCAAAGATCTAGAAACGCGCAAGACATTGGCGACGAGTTTCTTCCAAAAAGTGTTACGTTATGATATTCGCAGCAAAATCGATCTTAACAATGGATGACTCTGAGACACTGGACAATCTCCTCAAACGCGCGAAACATTTCGAACAGTCTTGTTCACTCAAAACGTCCAACGGCAACACTGTCATCAACGCTGTTTCGTTAACCAACCCCACAGAAAATCCTAGAGCGACAACTGCAGACGAAGATAAAAGCGACGATCGTTTGTCAACATTACAAACACAAATGGAAAAGCTCACTGTTGCGGTTATGAAAATGTCCCAAGGTCAAACCTTGCCTCGCGGTCAGTCAAGTGCCCCCCCCCCCCACGTTGCTTTAACTGTCATCAAATTGGGCATTTTGCCCGAAACTGCCATCGCAAGAATTTTGATCAAACCTAGCGCTCGTGGTCTGGAGACGCCGTAAATTGCTTTCGTTGTGGAAAATTTGGCCATAAAGCGCACGCCTGCACAACCGTTTTACCCCCGAACCAGGAAAACTAACAATTGCTGGACGAGCTAGTCAGACTTGTTCAGCAAGAACAACTCCTCTGACATATCAAAACAAATCGACGTTACCTAATTGGATATCTATTAACCGTTTTACATGTTTACAAGATGAACTCAGTAATCAGACAACCGACGACCACATCGATACAGAGAACACACTTAGACGTTTACCGACTCCGCCGAGTTCGACGAAGAATATTAATAGAAACACACCGATAACTAAACCGACGCAAAAACTTCCGAACAGCTACGCATTACCAAGTATTTTAATATCCCCTGCCTCTCAAGTTTCACATACGAACAATCGTTTAGAAACGCGCGGTACGGTCGGCAATGTACCGTGCAACTGGATCATTGACACTGGTGCACAGTGCACTGTTATTGTTGGCTCACTGGCCAGTCAGACCAAAGGTGACCGAATACAACCGATGTTTCAACCCCACACGGCCGATGGCTCACGTTTAGGAGTCTCTCAAGATTTGCTGGCAACGATTCAAGTAGGTACACAAACTTTACGAAACGTTCGAATTACGGTGGTCGAGAATCTCGCGTATCCGGCTATTCTTGGAATGGACTGCTTACAACAACATGGATTGAGCCTTAATCTTCGCAACGACTGTGTAGTAGAGCCAAATCTTGCCCCGGCTCAACAACCACAACCTCGGCGAACCAGTTCAGACCAAAATTGCCCACCCGGATCTCAATCCCATCCGTTCATTGGTCTGATTTATAACTCCACCACAGTAACCATTCCCGCTGGTTCTCGATACGTTTTAGAGGCTACAGTGCCGACTATCCGAAAAGGGACTACAGGGTATATTGAGTCAAGTCTAGTCGGCTGTGAACGACAAGAAATTGGTTGTGGTAAAACAGTGGATACCGTTCGAGATGGGCAGAAGATATTTGTCCAAGTTGCAAATCCTGATCCTCGTCAATCAGTTACCCTAGTAAAAGGAACTACCATTGGAGAGTTCCATGCTGACGTAGCACATATATCCGAATACTCTCCTTCGGTTGCACCAATTGTCCACTCGAGCTCCAATGTCAGCTACCGACCTCAGAAAGTTGACCAGATGGCTAGAAAAATGGCAAACGAATCGGACCTAAAACCCAGTGAGCAACACCGCCTGTACAAACTGATTCACAAGAATAGTGATGTATTTTCTGTCGATGACGAGCTTGGCCGTACTAGCGTACTTCAGCACCACATTCCAACTGGAGACAACCCACCTGTATCACTGCCCCCACGCCGCATTCCCTTCCACCGATTAAAAGAAGTTGACAATTTCATAACAGATGGCCTTGAGAATGATCTAATCCAACCGAGTACCAGTCCATGGGCCTCCCCACTGGTGTTAGTTCGGAAACCGTGTTGTATTAGCATATTGTATTAGCATATTGTTATATAAGTTGTAGACTATATTATTAAAGGACAGTCATTAACACAACATGGTGGCAGCGGTGGGATCGCTAAAGGGCTTGCCAAATAAGTAAAAGTGGAAGAGCGGTCGGTTGACGACTTAGAGGTGCCACTATCTTTTTGGTAAGACTCTTGGTCCCTTTAATTGTGTCAGAGAAAGCACGAATGGCGCTGTTCCAGGTACAACCACCAGATAAGTTTATATTCAAACCCGAAGACTGGTTAAAATGGATCAGACGCTTCGAGCGATTCAGGATGGCGTCAGCTCTCGACAAAGAAAGCGAAGAAAGTCAGGTTAATACTCTGATTTACTCAATGGGCGAAGAAGCTGACGATATCGTGCAATCTCTTGGTATTTCAGTGGCAGACCAAAAGAAATACGACGTGGTTAAGAAAAGACTTGAAGATTTCTTCATCATAAAGAGAAATGTGATCTTTGAGCGAGCCAAGTTCAACTTGCGAAGCCAGCAAGAAAACGAAGCTGTCGATGTATTTATTACAGACTTGTTCAATCTTGCAGACCATTGTAATTTTGGTGTCTTACGTGATGAATTGATTCGTGACCGCATAGTGGTAGGAATTCGGGATAAAGCTTTGTCGGAAAAGTTACAGCTCGAGGCAGAATTAACCTTAGAAAAAGCAGTGAACTGTGTTCGACAGAAGGAAACTGTTCGAAAGCAGCAGGGTTTTCTACGCGCTGATGGCAGACAATCCATCGACTTCGTTGGGAGGTTCCCAAGAAAGAAAAAGAATGACAAAGCGGTCTCTGGAGAGAAAGGAAAGAGTCAGTCCCAAAGAAAAAAAGGCAACGAGAAATGCAGTAGGTGCTTAGGACCAATGCATCCTCAGAAAAGCTGCCCAGCGAACGACTCGAAGTGCCATAAATGCGGTAAAACGGGTCACTGGCAAAGAGCATACAGGAGCAAAGCAATCAGTGAAGTCACAGGTGAGAGCTTTCCAAGTGAATTTTTTCTAGGCGAAATAGTCATAGAAAGTATTGAAGCCGAACCTTGGAAAGCAGACCTCAAAGTGAATGATTGCAAGTTTCAATTTAAGCTTGATTCTGGTGCGGATGTGACCGTTGTTCCAATAAGCGTTTATGATAAAGTGTCGAATAAAGATAATCTTAAGCTTCAATCAACTAACAAAATATTGTTAGGGCCATGCAAGTATCGTCTCAAGTGTTTGGGAAAATTCACGGCTAGGATAGCCTCAAAGAAAAACTCCATTGTGGAGGAGATTTATGTTGTCAAAAATTTGAGCAAACCACTGTTAAGCAAATCAGCATGTGCTTCATTAAATTTACTCAGTAAAATCAATGAAGTAGAAAATTCTAATGTATCAGAAGAAAGTGAATACAAACGGCAAATTATAGATCAATATCCTAAGTTATTTGAGGGTTTAGGAGAGCTTGAAGGTGAATATGATATAAAGTTAAAAGAAATTCCGGAGCCTTTTGCCGTAAAAGTACCGTTTCCGTTATTAGATAAAACTAAGAAAGAAATTGAAAGAAAGCTGGAAATGGGAGTGATTTCGAGAGTAGATCAACCCACAGATTGGTGCGCGCCCATGGTGGTTACATCGAAACTAAATCGGGACGTCCGTATTTGTGTTGATCTTACTAGGTTAAATCAGAGCGTATTAAGAGAGGCTTACCCCCTTCCATCTGTTGATTTCACACTTGGAAAGCTGTCAAAATCCAAAATATTCCCTAAAATAGATGCAAATAGTGCTTTTTGGCAAAGAAAGTTATCTGAATCATCTCGTCTGTTGACGACATTTATAACCCCATGGGGACGATTCTGTTTTAATCGCCTCCCTTACGGTATTTCTACTGGAAGTGAGCAGTTTCAGAAATGCATGAATAATATTTTAGAAGGGTTAGAAGGAGTCGAGTGTGAGATTGATGATTTATTAGTTCATGGAGATTCTCAAGAGCAACATGATATTCGGTTGCATGCAATATTGAAGAGACTCCAGAAGTCTAAATTTACTCTAAATAAGGATAAGTGTTTATTCAGTGTTTCGACCATTAAGGCACTAGGTCAGATTATATCATATGAAGGGATATCGCCAGATCCTGGTAAAGTTAAGGCCATTATAGATATACCCGTCCCTAAGAATGTGGCTGAAGTGAGATCTGTTATGGGCATGGTGAATCAATTTAACAAATTTACAAGTCACCTTGCGTCTAAATCAAAGCCCCTTCGAGATTTGTTATGCAGAGATTCTGTTTGGCATTGGGGAGATAAACAAAAGGAAGCATTTAATGAGTTGAAGAAAAGTTTGATTTCTTCCCCTATTTTGGCTCTCTATGACCCCAATAAAGAAACTAAGATAAATGCGGATGCATCATCTTATGGTATAGGTGGGGTAGTTTTACAGAAACAGGAAAATGTTGAGTGGAAACCCGTTTCTTATATTTCACGTGCGCTCACTGATACAGAGTCTAGGTATAGTCAAATAGAAAAAGAATGTTTAGCATTTACCTGGGCGTGCGAAAGATCGAGTGATTATATTCTAGGTAAACCATTTGTGGAAGAGACAGATCATAAACCTCTGGTACCATTGTTGACCACCCATACCTTAGACAAAGTACCACCCCGTATACAGAGATTCAGAATGAGATTAATGAGATTTGACCTGCAGAAAATGATCTACGTACCTGGTAAGCAGATGTAGACAAGTGACGCTCTATCGAGACTCATGAAGAAATCTGCAGAATCAGAATCTTGTTTTGTTCCAGAGGACCAAATGAAGGCATTTGTTGGGAGCGTGGTCAACTCTTTGCCAGCCTCAGACAAGAAACTTAAGGAAATCACCGAAGCTCAGGAAGAAGATGAGGTGTGCCAAGAAATAAAGCAATACTGTTTGGAAGGATGGCCAGACAAACACAGGGTCCCAGATGCTGTAAAGCCTTACTGGAGAGAAAGAAGAGAAATGATCGTGGTTCAAGGTTTAATCATGAAAGGAACGAGAATATTAATCCCGTCGCACATGAGATTAGACGCCCTGGATAAAATTCACCAGGGTCATCTTGGAATTTCAAAGTGTCGAGAGCGTGCAAAGCAGTCGGTGTGGTGGCCGGGCGTAAGTAATCAAATTCAGAATATGGTGCAAAGTTGTCGCACGTGTGCAAAATATCAAGTAAACAGACCAGAGCCTTTGTCTCCTACATCGTTTCCAGAAAGACCGTGGCAAACGTTGGCAATAGATTTTTTCAAATGCGAGAACGTTGACTATTTCTTGTCGTGCATTACTTCTCACGATACGTTGAAGTCTGCGCTATGCACAAAAACAAGACCGCAACTGAAGTTTGCAAAGCAATGAAATCGATTTTCTCGCGATATGGAATTCCTGAGAAAGTAAAGTCGGACAATGGACCGCCATTCAATAGTGCTGAATATTTTCATTTCGCTAAGAGTGGGGATTCGAAGTCAACCACAGCAGTCCGAAGTACCCTCAATCGAATGGGGAAGTAGAACGTGCTGTACAGACGGTTAAAAGGCTTCTGAGGAAGGAAAAAGACGAAGAAATCGCTTTGTTGGCCTATAGATCTACACCGCTATCGTGTGGGTACTCTCCGGCAGAGTTACTCATGGGAAGAACGATCCGTACAACGGTGCCAATATTTCATAGGTTATTAACACCTAAGTGGCCTGATCTTGTTCAAGTACAGAAACACGAAGATCAAAGTAAAGTAAAGCAAGAGAAATACTTCAACACCAGACACCGTGCGATGCCTCTTCGAAAACTAACTCAAGGAACTGAAGTCTATATTACAACCCATCCAGGACCTGGCGTTGTTAAAAGCACCACTGAGAGTCCACGACAGTACGAAGTTGATACTCCTAGTGGCGTAATTAAACGTAATCGCGTGCAGTTAATTCCACTGCCAGCCGCATGTGATGTTACAAAGGATGCTGGTGCATTGAAGACTTCTCCCATACTTCCAGAAATGAATATTCATTCAAGACCAAAACGAACTGTAAAACTATCACTGAAAGCACGTGGAAGTAAAGGACTTGTGTAGGAAAGGATAATGTAACACAATTACCATTATTAATATCATTCAGATAAATTGAGTATTTACTTTCTGAACAATTGAATTGAATATTTAGTAGTTGAACATTTAGATCTTATTTTATTACGAACTTAAGAAAATGTTTTAAAAAAAAAGGGAGATGTTGTATTAGCATATTGTATTAGCATATTGTTATATAAGTTGTAGACTATATTATTAAAGGACAGTCGTTAACACAACACGGATGGCTCAACACGTTTCTGTGTGGATTATCGTAAACTCAATTAATCTACCGCGAATGTCAGCTGGCCACTTCCCCGTGTGGATGATGCCCTGAGTGTCTTAAACGGAGCCAAGTATTCCACAACACTCGACCTCGCAAAGGGATACTACCAAGTGCCCGTAGCACCTGCTGACCAACCAAAGACCGCTTTTACAAGTTACCGTTTGGTCTCAAAGGAGCGCCTGCTACTTTCCAACGCCTTATGATGTCCCTCCTTCGTGAAGAAAATTGGGAAGAGCTGCTGATTTATCTCGACGACGTTCTCCTATTTTCTAGGAGTTTTGAGGGACACATGATTCTCTTAGATAAAGTGTTTGCCAAGTTCAGAATTGCCAATCTTAAGCTGCAGCCTACGAAATGTTTTTTTGCCCGATCAGAAGTGAAGTACATCAGACACGCGGTGAACTGCTCTGGGGTAGCCCCGGACGACGTGCAGTGAGAGATTTCCCGTGCCCAAAATCAGTCGCTGAAATCCGGCGTTTCGTTGGTATGGCTTCGTGGTTTCGACGGTTTCTTAAAGACTTTTCCACAATTGCAAAACCTCTCACCACTCTTACTCTATTCGGCTACGGACAAAGAGCTAACCACAGTTGTGTTTGCTTTGGGAGAGTTTTCTATGTTTCTGGAAGCTCGACCTTTCACTCTCGTTACTGACCACCGCCCACTGATATACTTGAAGGAACTAAAGAATCCCACAGGCAGAATGGCACGATGGAGAATAGAGGTTGAACGTTTCAACTTTAAGATCACACATCGCCCAGGAAAACTCATGACGGTAGCAGACGCACTGTGTCGAGCACCTCTTCTCTCGGTTGTCAGTTTAGAAGGCAATTGGTCCCACCAAGACCTGGTCGCTCTGCAGATGGCAGATCCAGAAGTCACAGAAATTCGAACATGGGTTACAACACGCAAGAAACCCAAGAGGTGGAACAGAAATGTTCGACGATTCGTTGGTAAATATGGTCAACATTTGCAGATCCACAACGATCTACTGAAGCGAGTTGAAGGCGACCGACATCAAGTTGTCTTACCAAGATCCGAAGCAACGACGGTACTCGACATGTTACACGATCAATGTGGTCATTTTGGCTCAGAAAAGACGACTGCTGTGGTAAAGGAGAAATTGTTGTGGAGAGGTTGGTATCGAGATGTTACCAGTTACTGTCGCAGTTGCCTGAAGTGTCTCCAAAGAAAAAACCATCTATTCCTGATCGTCCTCCTTCTGGAAATCTCCCAGTACCGGCTAAACCCTTTCAATGGTGGAGTATTGATTTTCGAGGGCCCCTTCCTGTTACCAAGCAATGATCCGTTTTCTAAATGGATTGAGGCATTTCTGACGCCAGATCAAACAGCAGAAACAACTACTCGGTTGCTCACAGACGAAGTATTCAGTCGGTATAGTGTGGCTGAACATATTCATAGTGACCAAGGCAAGAATTTTGAAGCTCGGCTAACGAAACTCGTGTGTGATCGGCTTGGTATCAAGAAAACACGCTCATCCCCGTATAATCCCCGGGGTAACGGTCAGGTCGAACGAATGAATCGCACCCTGGCAGAACGGTTGGCCCTTGCCATTCAGGAAGAAGATCAACGGGATTGGGATGTACTACTTCCAGCAGCTTTAGCCGCTATTCGTTCCACAGAGAATAAAGTCACCCGTTGCTCGCCAGCCTATCTGGTATTCGGCTATAACCTACGAACCTTAGCTGACGTCATTCAACCGGCCAAGGAAGTGACAGCAACCTCGCATTCAGACAAACTGCAAGCGTGGGAAGAACGAATCGAACAACAAAGAAACGTACACGCTAAAGTCAAGCAGCTAATTGAAGAGAAGGGGAGAAAAGACGACGGAGAGAAGAAACGAAGACAACATTTCAACCTTTTACAACTGGCGATGTAGTATGGATGTACCAGCCAGATAAAAAGTCGGGAACTGCGAAGAAACTGATATCAAGAAGGTGGCGAGGCCCTTACCGGGTGTCGGAGAAGCTAGGACAAACAACGTACAAGGTAATTCCAGTTACAGGAGGAGGGCGCTCAAAGGTTGTCAACCATCGTCTGCTGAAACGTCATTGTTATCGTCCACGACATCTCCATGAACAATCCGATATGGAGAGTGAAAACGAGGACGGTGAAAAAGATCGAGAACAAGCCAGTGAGATTACTTGCAACGACACAGCAGTGTTGCCCGAATTGAGCAGTGATTCGGAAGATGACCATCACGAAGCAAAAAAAACTGAAGGTGCAATAGAGAGACCACAACGAGTTCGAAATCCAGTTCCCAGACTGACATATTATGATAGAGGGAAACAAGCGGAGGAACGTTTGGCGATGAACGATAATTAAGGACAATTCACCCCAAAGGGGGGAGGAGGGTTAGTATAGTTAGTTATGAATGATGTTGATATTAATAGACCTGCGGTAGGGACGGTGACACGGATGACATGAGAGTGTGCGAAGAGAGACCGCAAAATGAACATTGACTGTAAAGCAGTAAAAGCTGTAAAGCGCAATGATAGAAATAAAGCATGATAGAAAACCAACACTAGCTTACTACTATAGGGGCCATAATTATAGTGTATATAACTATAGTTCAAAATAATAATAATTTCAAAACCATTCACATGCAAAGTATCAGTGACAATTTACCTTGTGTCATAATTAACCAAATCTGAATCTGTCAGTGAACTGCTTTCACTGTCAGAGTCAAACCCTGGATCTCCTAAATGCATTCTGGGTTGATACTAGTGGAAAGACTCTCAATCGTGCTCACATTGCCCAAATGAATTTGAGTTACTTGGCTATGTTGGCTTGAAACTCCTGTAACATCGACGGTTCTGAAGCAATAAGAAAGATAATTTTATTGTTAAATAACAGTCCAGACATCCCCCGAAATATAAGAAAGTTATTTCTACTTACAAATTATCGCCAGACTGATTATTCATATTAGTTATTATCGGTGATTCATTTTCAAATTCAAGGGCCTTTCTCGTTAATTTTCCAACAGGAGTGGAATGATATGGCAATTGCTGGACTAAAACAGAATAAAAACCATACATAAAAAATATACACAAGCTTGTATATATAAATAACAATAAGGATTCAGCCAAAGAAAGCAAAATATTTTTATATGTCTGTCTGAGACTATAACTTACCGCTTTCATTGCAAGATGACAACGGAGGGTTTTGATGTACCAGTTCTTCCTCGACATGTAGTAAAATATGCTCCGCGAATTCACTATGAGACTTCTCAGCAAAACCAAGGGTGTCTTGTTTACATAACCAAAGGTCATAGACGTCCATCCTGATTTGCTTGGTTTGAATGTCGTTTCTCGGCCGTTCTCGTTTTGGAGGCGATGGTGCGTTAGTCCACGCCATGTATCGAGATAAATACTGGACAAAACGTCTACTTTTTCAAAAAATACTGCAATAACTGAAGACTCGCATATCTCAGCTATCGTTACGTAAAAGAAATGAATAATTCATACAAAGGATTGCACAGATAACGAAGGATTAGGTGACAAACCGAGTTTCGAGCGAATTTCGTGCTTCAAAAAATGGCCGACCAAGCGGGCAATGCATGACACTGAGGCTCACTCTTTAATCTTTTTTGTTGATCTGCTTAACACATTTTTTGCCTCTCAAGCAACATTTAAACAACATTTCGAAGCTGTTTACCTAACAGCTCAGCGAGAAACTCTATGTGAATGCATCATTACGCATGGCGGAAGTATTAGTTGCCTATGCCGGAAGTTTGTTGTTTCAAACATTTCGCTGTAATTTTGTCTCTTGTACAGTGCTTGGCTATATAACAAAACAGTTATACCATTCGCTCTCGTTGTATACGAACTAATACCCAACTCGGCGAAGCGCCTCGTTGGCTATTATGGAACGCCATGTAGCGTAAATATTTATATTACGTAAATATATAATATTTAGCGTAAATTATATGATGTAATGACTAAAAATGTCATTATTTATAGACAATGAAGAAAGAACACTTACTTTATATCATACCATGAATTGTTATTTTGGTAATGATATGATATAATGTAGATCAACAGTTAACATTATATCAAACCATGAGTTGCCGTTTTAGTCATGATTTGATATAATGCAAAGACGGCAATTTCATTATTTGAAATAATGGAGACAAGCTACTTTATATCATACCATGACATAGAAGTCTACTTACGGTTTGATATAATACCAAACCAACAAGTTCATTATATCAAATCATGATGCGCTGTATAAATCATGGTTTGATATGATGCAGAAACAGCAGTTACTTTATATCAAACCATGACTTGTCGTTTTAATTATGGTTTCATATAACGCCAAAGGGAAAATATTGTTATATGAAACCATGACCCGCTAAGTTACGCATGGTTTCATATAATGCAACAGTGCGTCGTGTGTCCAAAAATTATTTAAGATGTTTCATACGATTTAACACTCGTCCTTTAGCATGTTTTGAAATAGACATGCACCGTAATAATCATCATGTCAAATAATAATCAGTAGAGAACTAGCGCAGACATTGTATCAAATAAAAGCGCAACAGCAAAAGCATTATATCAAATAATGTTGTAGGACGCGCCGCGTGTCCAAAAATTATATCAAATAATGTTGTTAGCAGACCTAGCGCGCCGTCTGTCCAAAAAACAATTAAAGCAGATATCCGGTAGAAGGAGAATGAGAACTAACGGTCAAAGCGCGCCAATTTCACCATATCGACCATTTGCTGTTCGGAGATTTATTTCGCAGTGCGTCGGTTTGAAGGTTTCAGCTTCGTATTCCGTTTTCGAGCGTCGGATATCTATTTAGAAGGCAGGATTATGGCGAATAACGAACAAGAACTTGCGGGTGCCATTTCAAGAGCCGTGGCTGTAGCTGCGAGTTCGGTTTTGGCTCAGAGTCCCGTCACGTCAATGGCCACGAGTACGTCAACAAATACAAGTTCTGACGCAGTTCAGGTAAGTAGTGTCAGATAAAGAGAGCTAACTTATGTGTATAATCTGTGTTATTTTATCTCATAAATATTAATGATAATATTTATGAACTATATTATTTTTAATTTACATAAAGGCCGTCACCAACCAAAGGACTCAACAGCGCGTCGACGGGTCAGCGCCAGAGCCGCAACAAACGACATTGCCTCCCATTTTTGGAAGACGGAGTACTACCCTCCCTTCCACTCCGAGGCCGCCGCCAAAGAGGACAAGACGAAGCGGGTATGGTGGCAGGAGCAGAGTAATAACGAAGGATATTGTATGCCTTCCACCAAGCGACGAGGAAATTTTACCTGTCCCTCGTGGGAACGCCAGAGGTGAATTGGCCCGTAGGGGGTTAATTGGGAAAATTTCTCTCAATACTGCATGGAATGCTGCGCAGGTGCAAGAAGAAGTGTCGAGTGTGTTTCGGTCAGTTTTTAAAATGACTGATGTGATATTACCCTATGTCTATTTAAGGTAAAACTTCCTATCGATTCACCAAATGAAATATTCATTAGTAATTAAACTTTTCTGCTGTAAATTAAATTTACAGGTTGTTTTCTTTTTTGTTTTTTTTTGTTTGTTTTTTTATTTACGATTACTTATAACTTACTTAATACTCAAGGTTTCTTTTACGATTGCCGTGCAAATTAATGCCACTCCTTCCAATTCCAAAAACTTTTACTCCCTGAAAACCCCTGGGAAATTGCATGAAACCACGGCCAAATCCCTAAAACCCTTAACTTTTCACATCTGTTTTGGTTGGTCCCGGCCTCCTTTTTTTCTGAAAGATTACATTTTATGTTATTTAAGTACTGTACCTGGATCCAAGAAATTGGCAGTGCCCAACGTATCTACCACCTTTCGATGGAATGGACCAGGGGTGTCCTTAATAGCTAATCAGGGAGCCCTGTATATTAAAAGCTTGGTGCGAGTCCCCGATGACGAATCTTCAAGCACTAGTGATGATGAGGTAATGTGTTTAGCATTTGATTCAAGAATTAATAATATATTGAAGGTTGGGCTAAATTGCAGTTGGAATGGTTATCATAAGATTCATATATATATATATATAATTGCAGTTGGAATGGTTATCATAAGATTCATATATATATATACAGTATATATATATATATATATCCATATGTTCTAACAAGCACCAAAGCTATGATAAACTTCAAATATACGACAAATTTTTAAATTGTAGACATGTTTCGGCAAAACTTATGCCATCTTCAGTACAGATAAACGGTACAGATAAAGTGTCTTTATATATATATAATAATTTATATCTTATATATATATATATATATATATATATATATATATATATATATATATATATATATATATATATATATATATATATATATATATATATATATATATATATATGTATATATATATATATAGATATGTATGCTCCTTCACTTCGGTGTTGTTGAGCGCTCTGTGAAGTTGCTGTGGGTACCTATTAGCGATAATGCAACGCTCACTACCCTTGTGGAAGTTTGAGCACTCTGGGCCCATGCGCACTTCACGCTATCTGAATGTATTTCACCGATGCTTTCCCACATGCGGTTGTCACCGACGATCGCATGTGTATAAGTAATTGGTGAAATTCGTTCAGATTGTTCCAAGCTACACTGATGAGCTGTTGTACAGCGAAACACCGTGTCTGTAGATTGAACTATGTATGCTCCTTCACTTCGGTGTTGTTGAGCACTCTGTGAAGTTGCTGTGGGTACCTATTAGCGATAATGCAACGCTCACTACCCTTGTGGAAGTTTGAGCACTCTGGGCCCATGCGCACTTCACGCTATCTGAATGTATTTCACCGATGCTTTCCCACATGCGGTTGTCACCGACGATCGCATGTGTATAAGTAATTGGTGAAATTCGTTCAGATTGTTCCAAGCTACACTGATGAGCTGTTGTACAGCGAAACACCGTGTCTGTAGATTGAACTATATATATATATATATATATATATATATATATATATATATATATATATATATATATATATATATATATATATATATATATATATATATATATATATATATATATATATAAGATATAAATATATTATAAATTATATATATATATAAAGACACTTTATCTGTACTGTTAATTGCTGTTGGTGAGCATGCATGCTGCCCAACTGTTGATGACGTTCCAAACACAGATATACGTGATACATTGGGACAGGTCAGTATATGTTTTCTTTTTTACAGGTACAGTATATAATTATATATATATATATATATATATATATATACCGGGTGGCGCAAAAAAATGTTCCCCCTCTTTGACACATTGTAATTAAAAAACTGAAAAAGCTATCTTATACAAATAAAATTTATTGAACGTAGTTATGTCTAACTTAAATTTTGATGTATGCCTTGCACATTTCTATAAAATATTAGCCGAGATATAGGCGTTTACACTCAATGTAGCGTTTTTGGAAGAAGCGACAAATGGCAAAAATGGTCTTTTAATTTGCATTATGGTAATAAAATGGTAGAAACACGCAAAAGTAAGAACAAATATTTGTCAGCGTCGTCCGATAAATTCTCATTCATTAGGAAATGCATGCCCATCAACCTCAATACAACGTCTTGCGCGGGAAAGCATGCAGTCGAACGCATTTTCGATCATTTCCTGCTCCAAGTTGTTACACGCCATAATAATCGCTTCTCGAAGCTCTCTCAAATTGCTTGGCTGTTGCTGAGTAGGCACGTTCCAAATTTGATCTTTTAAATATCCCCAAAGAAATAAATCACACACGGTCAAGTCAGGGGAGCGTGGAGGCCAGGGCCAATCGCCGCGTTTACTCATGAGCCGATCTGGAAATTGGCCACGGAGATAGCGTATGGTTGCATTGCTCGTGTGAGAAGGAGCTCCATCTTGTTGCCAATTTATTCGAACGATGAGCAGTATTATTGGTATCTTTAAAAGATACTTCTAATGCATTATTCTTCTAATCTTTAAACATGTAAACACCGCATATCTGAAAAAACCCACTTTACTTTAGATTGTTTGTCAACACCTTCGTGCAATTTGCAAACAACCTCGTTGAGTCGCCATTTTTGCCATTTGTCTCTTCTTCCAAAAATGCAACCTTGAGTTTAAACGCCTATATCTCGGCTAATATTTTATAGAAATGTGCAAGGCATACATCAAAATTTAAGTTATACACAACTACGTTCAATAAATTTTATTTGTATAAGATAGCTTTTTCAGTTTTTTAATTACAATGAGTCAAAGAGGGGGAACCTTTTTTTGCGCCACCCGGTATATATATATATATATATATATATATATATATATATATATATATATATATATATATATATATATATATAGTTCAATCTACAGACACGGTGTTTCGCTGTACAACAGCTCATCAGTGTAGCTTGGAACAATCTGAATGAATTTCATCAATTACTTATACACATGCGATCGTCGGTGACAACCGCATGTGGGACAGCATCGGTGAAGTACATTCAGATAGCGTGAAGTGCGCATGGGCCCAGAGTGCTCAAACTTCCACAAGGGTAGTGAGCGTTACATTATCGCTAATAGTACGCACGGCAACTTCACAGAGTGCTCAACAACACCGAAGTGAAGGAGCGTACATATATATATATATATATATATATATATATATATATATATATATATATATGTATATTAAAGTAACGATATTGTTGTGGTGACAACTTTTAGTTTAACATTAACTTTACGTTGTGAGATCTTACGTTCTGTTATGAGATCTTACGTTTCATTCTGAGACATTGCATTTCATTCTAAGGCATTACATTTCATTCTGAGACCTTACGTTACGTTGTGAGGCCTTGCAATCTGTTGCAAAACCTTACGTTACGTTGTGATTACTTGCGAGTTATATAATAAGACCTTACGTTACGTTGTCAGATCGTGTCATGTTGTGAGACGTTATCTCAAAATATGACTGTGACTGACAAAATGTCCGCCATAAAAGCAAATGTGCAGGACAATCATCATTTTCGTGCCGGACAATGTCCGTGTCCGGTCGCTATACAACCACTAGTGCTTGTAACTAATAGGCGACTTCCACAAAGAAGTCACGTGATCTCAATCATTTTAAAATTGCAGGTATAGAATTGTTACTCTATAAAAGTGGTGGTGTTTTAAGTAATATTTCGGGATTTTGATTTTCAAAACTTGCATTGTCTTAGAGAAAACGGCGATATTGTAGCTGGTCACGTGTCTAAATTAAAAATTTTATGCATGTACAAAATCTTCTTCAAAAGCAAATTTTTACAATTAAACCTCAAGAAACATGTAGAGAAACGGTTTTGATACCGACCATGCCAAGTTTTAGCAGAAACAAATACCGTTTCGCATGATCAAAATACCGTAAAACGTCACAATTCCTGCTAAAACTTTACATGAACAATATCGAACTAACTCGTCACATGTTTTTTTGTGATTTGAGTGCAAAAATTGCTTTTAAAGATGATTTTGTACATGCATAAAACCTCTATTTTGATCTTGTGACCAGCTACAATATCGCCATTTTCTCTAAAGAAAAAAAAAGAAAAAAGTCATGTTAAAAATAAGCCAATGAAACGTAAGAAACCAAAACAAATGTAAATGAGATAGAGAGTAATTTGCTAATTTTAGAGCCGATTTAGAAGGTGTTTACATGGAGGAGGGCAAGCTCTCTTGGTAGGGCTAGCCCTACCAAGATGGCTGGAATTTATCTCGTGTTTACATGAGTTTTTTAGGTAGGGCTAGCCCTAGTAAGAGGGCTGGGTTTTAACTCGCGTTGGCTTGTTTACCGACTTTGCAAATTTCCCACAGAGCTCGAAATCATGTTTTTGTTAACACGATTTGAATTTATAACAAACACATGAACAAACACAACTTGTAAAATAAAAAGTTCACCAAAAAATATTAGTAAAGGCAAACTTTATCGTTTATACTGAGCTTCAATTTGCTAGCCGTCCTAAGAGGATTACATGGGAAATTTCCAGCCTTTTTACAAGGAATTACGCTGGGATGCGGGATCTCGGCAGAGGGCCAGCCCTACCAAGAGGGCTGGCCCTCCTCCATATAAACAGCCCCTAAAATCAAATCAGGGGTTAAAATTGAACTACATTATGTAAATTTCATAAGTATATGTAATAATATATTGACATTGTATGTTTCCTATAGCTACAGAATGCGGCCAATGAAGATCAATTCAGGGAACTGGTTTATTCACCAATAGTCCAAGACTACATATCAAATTGTGGTTTCAATGTTGTGCCAATATTTGCGAAGGAAAATGAGCTACTGGCTGAGCTCTGTCACTATTTTGTAATCGACAGAGTCCGTACTGCTATTGAGCTATTCAAGGAAGGTCTTGCAACGCTTGGAATCCTTGAACTAATAACCAAACATCCTTCCGGATTTAGAAAATTATTTTGCAAGTCTACGACACTTCTTTCATCCAGTGATATTGACCGAACATTTACACCGCAACTTGATGCTCCTGGGTCCAACAAGCGTGGACAACAGGAGAATGCTGTTATGCATTGGAGGGATTATCTGCAAAGCAGCGAAGGTGATATGAAATTTAAGATACTAAAAGGATATTAACCCAAGCAAACAGCCCTTTCAATATCCCATGTAATCACCCCCTAAACTTGCCAGAAATTGCAGACAAGACGATTCCATGCATGCATGCATGCATGAGCATTTTGCATATTGGTTTAAATTAAGACAATGTTTACATGACCCAGCTGGCCAACCAGGCTGGCGCAGTTGAGCGAGGCCCCTGATTACTAAATTACAAAGTTTCTTTTTGAAACATAGTGTCGCTGCTCGGTTAGTTGGGGATCCCACTTGAAGAAACAGGGTGCCTTGGCTAACGAGGCTGAAATTTTTCCATAAAAATGGTAGATTGTGTAAATCTTACATGTGTAACGTTATGATAATAATTATCTTTTGGAACAGATTTTCCAAGACAGATTTTGGTTGAAAAATATCAATACTGTACCATTTGTACATGTAGCATGTCTACTTTAATTTCATTAGCATGTGTGTACTGTTTTTTTTTTTAGCTGGTGATACACGTGCAAAACTTTCAGACATACTTGCCTTTGCAACCGGTGCAAGTAAGATGCCACCAACGGGATTTTCTCCTCAGCCCACCATTTGCTTTTGGGAAGATTGTCGTCCTAGAGCAAACACTTGTGGCAATCTATTATTCCTGCCCACAAAAGGCAATGTTTTAGCTGAATATGAAGAATTCCAAGCCATGATGGATGATGGTATTCTGAATTCCCCATTCTTTGGAATGGCATAATAACAGGAAGTTAGGAACAAACCAGAAGATAAATCTGGTGAAATCAAACTGTCCAAAGTACACAAAGACTTTGAAATGGAATTAGAGCACTCGCCACACACATAAATTAATAACGTCAATTTAAAAATATAATTAACAAATGCAGTGCATTGAACCACAAATTACACAGTGCCACCAATGTGAGGGAACACATTGTATCGTACGTATTTTTTTATTAAATGTTCAAATTGTTTGTTATAATTTCATCAGACTATATTGTGAATTTACAGCTTATAAATTGTTACATCATATACAGTATATATATGGACACTTCCCAAGATGCTGAAAAATTCTGGGGGACTGGTAATAATTAGCATGAAAACGAGGCTTTGGTAAGTATATCGCTCGAAGTTTCAAATTTTTTGAATATCCCACCATATTTATTTACGGAAGAAGACGACCAATAACTTCCGAACTACATATTTTTGAAATACCTCGTACGTATGTACGTATGTTGTTAGAAAGCTTTCATTTGATGTATAGTTCAAGTTTTAGTGTTGTGTATGACTTTTTAAAACGTCCAAAGTGTTGGCAGCAGTGCTCGTCAAACAACTATAATGTGAAATGTATTTCTCACAAGTTTTATAGATTTTTGGAGCTACTCTAAGATGTTATTTGTGCTAGAAATTTTAAGTTTCTAGCTTAACAGGAAGTATTTTGAAAATAGAAAAACGTCTGGCATTCTGGAATTTCTGGTTTGGCATAGGCAAAGTTGTTAAGGTTTTTTTCTTTTCACCCGTATCAGACCAGAGTGACAGACAATTTTCCATTTTCTAAATACTTCCCGTTAAGCTAGAAACTTAAAATTTCTACCACAAATAGCATTTTAGAATTTGATATATAGTTCAAGGTTGTGCGTTAAGTATCTTACAAGAAATATTCAAAATACTATAAAACTTGTGAGAAATACATTTCACATTATAATTGTTTGACGAGCACTGCTGCCAACACTTTGGACAGTTTAAAAAGTTATATATTCAAATAGCGGGATATTCAAAAATTTTGAAACTTCGAGCGATGTACTTACCAAAGCCTAGTTTCCGTGCTAATTATTACCAGTCCCCAGAATTTTTCATCATCTTGGGAAGCGTCCTATTGCTGGCAATAGGCTGTTATTTATGAATTAGTTCAAGTAGACCTAGCAAGCATCTTACGCCCAACAAACTGTAATACATTGTTATAAAGTTCGATGTGACGGATTTCTGACAATGGATTGATCTGCTGTTTGAGCTCCTCCATCTCACCTTCTGCAAGGGGACAGATTGTTCGTGGAACATCAACAGTGGATAACTGCAACAGTTTCAGGACCATTTGTATTTGTAGCACTAGAAATTGCTTGCTGGTGCAGTTGAATGAGGTGGGAATTAAGGTGGAAAAGTTGTAAAGGACTGAGATTACCTTCGGTATGGACAGCATGATTGTTGTGAGCATCAGAAAATTCTCTTAATGCTTTGTTGATGCGTGGAAGAAAAACATAGTGGAGACAAAACATGTCTGTTTCATTGTTAATATCTAGTAGACCCAACTCTTCTAACTCTCGTAACTTGGGACCAAATACTTGGGCTATGTGAACATTTATGTCCCGATTAAACCTCTCCACACGTTGGTTGTGGACGGAGCTACCAACTATCACAGATCTTCTTTCGGTACCCCAGTGGTTATTCATTTGCCTCCAAACCAAAACATTTTCTCCCCCATGATCAGTTCGGACATTCATTGCATATCCGTGGGTTAGAGTGGCTTGCAAAAATAGCTTTTCCACAGTTGTTGCCCGGTTATTGTCACTTGCGTGCATGAACACACATGTGTGACTGAACCCATCTACTCCAACATGCACAACAATCCTAAACCGGATGAGTTTGTGATGCCCATCAACATGCCAGAGGTACATGGGGCAGGGGACATTATAGACTCTTCGACACAATGCCCTATGGCCTCGTGCAGCTATTCCTTCTGGGTCAACCTCATGAAGTGTCTTCCTAACTCTTGCACGTTGAACATGAATGCCTCGGGCACGATGACCATGAACTACCTTTTCTCCACTGTTGGGATGGCCTCTCTTGATAGACTGCATTGTGGCAGTTAAAGTTCCATCACTGGTGTTTGAAAACTTGGGTAGTTCAAGACCAAATAGCTTTATTTTATTGTAAAGGCTAGACCGCGACAGACCCAGCCTTCTAGCAACTGTGGCTATTGGCACTTTAAGGTTTAATAGAGCTTCTATATCTGCCTTAGTTGTAGCACTCTAGGACGTCCAACCACACTAAAAATAATTAAATCATATCATACATAAGCATACTGGTTAGGAAGTAATGAAACTGCCAAAAGTGTTCATAATATCCAAAATGGTAATTGTTCATGACATACCTTTGCTGGCTACTATTTGCATGGGAATGATTCACCTAATGGCAAATGGACCAGTTTAATAAATGAAATGTAACAAATTAATTAACAGGCGGAAAGCAACAAAATGGGGACATTGCCGTGGGGCAAATCCCTGATTTAAATCACATACACCTTTAGAAAAATCACAAAAATAATTTAAAAATCACAAAAAATTTAAGAAACAAATATAAAGAAATAATTTTTTTCTTCAAAATAAACACTTTGAGGGTGGTATGCCCTGCAGCATTGCCATAAAAAAAAACACAATAACAAATGTAAAGAACCCTGATGGGATTACCCAATACCCATACTCAATATACTTAGTGTATAATAGTGGAAAATAGATTACCTGCATGGTTCTGAAAGCACTTTTGCGCAAAATCCAACCTACCCAAACTTCTTGAAACCCGAATTTTTATGCAAAATGTAGACTGATAGTAGCCATTTCATGTCTTCGGAACTCTTATTTAATTATAAATTGTGTAAATTTAAAAATTGACAATTTCATTTCGTAGTATTTTCAGAAAATGCCATAACTTTTCTCACGGTTACATAATTGCTTCCGTAGTTCCGCTCCATTTATTCGAAGAAAGAGAGCAGCACCCCAAGGCTCTCGTTCGCCTCCTCGCCCACCCAAATCCCTCTCTCCTCCGCAGAGGCTTTGCGTGGACATGAGCCCCAGTCCCATTGCCCGAATCCGCAGGAGAGCTTCAACGTACGTGTGTCCTGCGGACCATGTATTGGGCTATACCACTTAATTATGAAGGGTTATTAGGGTCAATATTAGATTATAAATTTTATTATTCGTGTACTTAATTTTATGTTTTCAAAACTGCCGAACATAATTTGAAATTGCAAAACATAATTTGAAATTGCAAAACATAATTTGAAATTACAGAACATAATTTGAAACTGCAGAATATAATTTGAAACTAATTTGAAACCACAGAATATAATTTGAAACCGCAGAACATAATTTGAAATTCATTTGAAACCGCAGAATATAATTTGAAACCGCACAACATAATTTGAAATTAATTTGAAACCGCAGAATATAATTTGAAACCGCATAACATAATTTGAAACCGCAGAGCAAAAGGAACGAAGGCCTTTGTCGTTTTGTTGACTGGATACGAGCACATGTAGAAATTATTATATTCCTTCTTTTTCGACTTGGCTTTATACGATCTCATACGGTAAGATGGCGGAATCTTCTTTGGAAGATGCTGGTAGTCCTGCAATCCAGCATGACGAAAACAACGAAAGTAACAGAGCAATCCAATTACTCCGCGAAGCAACAATGTTGCTTTCATCGACTACGCCGAGATCTAACTGTTCTATTCAGTCGTCTACTCAGGCTTCGAGAAGCGTCCAAAGCCCCGCCATACATTCAGAAGATTCTGGCAATACACCGTCCACGTCCCAAGTGCTTCAGAATCTAAGAAGTATATTTTCACCATATGGAAGATCTTCCGTGTCACAAGCGTCAGCGTATCAAAGTGCACCAAAACCTGCAAAACGCCCAAAAAGATTTACGCCAATGCCATCTTACTATGTTAAAGAAACGTGGACCCACGAATTCTTCTGCTTGTCCGAAAGAGCACAAAACCGTGTGCCTTCCAGGTTAGATAAATTGCAACTGCAGGCATGTGGCCTCGGCCGCAAAAAGAGCTGCTTTTCATCGAAGGCGAACTTTTCAAAGTTTAAAGAAAAATTGATGGAGGAGTATCCCAAATTAGCCGATGGAGGAGGATTCGAAATTCTTAGGACAGGCGCTGGATCGGGTAATAGTTGCACCCTTGTAGAAATTGGACCGCCACCTACAGGATACTCTGTACCTTTTTTAAGAGATTCGTCAGGTCTTGGTCAGGCCCTTGCCTACATTAGACCGCTTCAGCGAAGTCTGGATAAAAGTGTAAAAGCTGTGGTGAGTTTTTTTAAGAAATCAATATACATGTATTTAATTATAGAAGTTATAGAACCCATGGAAGTTACGAGAGCTTGTGAAATAATTATGCAGTTGTTATCTGAACCCCCCCCCCCTGGGGAAACATGGGGCATTAGAATATTTTTTTTAAATAGAAGAAAGTTGCCCCACCTCCTTCAAACTAAAACCCTGAAACGAAAAGTAATAGAGTACATAGAATTACATTTATTTCATGTATATTTCCTGTGTGCATTCTCAACAGGCATACCCATTTTGATGTTATGCTGAAAATTTTTGAAAAAGCCATTGCACTTTGTGAAATTTACTTCTCACTTTATAATAAACTGTTGACACATCAAGTAACATACAGTGTATGTGTAAAATGGTCTCTGATCAGCTTTTAATTTCTTAAGACTTTAACAGAGTTTAATTGAAGTGGGATCAAAGATATTAACATTGAGATCAGTTTACAGCATTTTTACTTGTGACCAGTCTCCTTTCTGTAGTGGCTTAAATTTGAACCCAAATGTACCTGACATTCCATTGTGTCACTCGGTGATATTTACACAATGTCAAAACCTCACTAATGCCCTGACCCATGGGGGAAGTTTGACAAGCAAATCCCCAACCATTCCCCACATAATTATACCCCATGTCTCCTGAGGTGTGTGTGTGTGTGTGTGTGTGTGTGTGTGTGTGTGTGTGTGTGTGTGTGTGTGTGTGTGTGTTTCTGATGACAAGTGCATTATTCTATCACACTGTAGTGTATACTGTATGTATACACCTATTTGCTTATTAATTCAGTATAACAGATTTTATCTCAAACCCAATATTTTTGTAATCTAGTAAAAGTGTCCTTCAATATTTTTAATATTATAACAGAGTACCAGTGGCTTAGATAGTGATAATGTACAAAAAGTAGAATGTCTGGATTGTGGGGAGAAGATTGCAATGTTGTTGTGGAAAGATCACCAACGTCAGTGTTGCGGAGGTCCATCAATACGAAATGATGTAAGTGCAGTACAGTAGTAGGTAACTTTATATTTGCATACAGGTACTATCACCGTATTTAGTCAATATCAAGACTTATATATATAGCTTGCATATTGCAGTTTTTAAACATTTCATATGTCAGCTTTGGGATGGTCTGTTTAATGTGTGTGATAATATTTATAGGTAAACAAATGTGTTCAAGAAAAGGACATTAAGACAGACATAGGCGGCGGAAGATAGGTTTGGTTGGGGGGGGCTGAACTTCGAGCGCCGAAGGCGCAATAAACGTCTAGGGGGGTCCGGGTGCATGCCCCCCCGGAAAATTTTGAAATCTAGAGTCTCTGAAATGGCATTTCCTGCGTTTTGGGGGAACATTTTACAGAATCCTAAACGTTATAAAACCTTTACCGCCCACAACAATTTTTTCATTATTCTTCATTTTTTTCGGCCTTTCTTAATTCTTGGCATTTCGATATGGCTCATTCATAATACTTCTGGTCAGCAATCATCAAATGCTAATACGTGGAGTACTTCATGAAATGAGTTTTGAGCTATCACGCGGTACGATTTTCACCAGGATTGTCACCCTGCAGTGATATGGAATTTTCAAAATGCTGTATATCAAAGATGTATAAATATTCAACGTATAATAACCGCTACCTTCGGCGCAAAGGCAGGGGGGCTCAGCCCCCTTTTTCCCACTTTTACAAAGTTGGGGGGCTTTAGCCCCCCTAGCCCCCCCCGGTTCCGCCGCCTATGAAGACAGAAGATAATTACCATGTACATTGCATATGTACTGTATATGTTTTTCCTATTGAAATTCATGTTGCAGTTGTAGTAATGCAATTAAAGTTATCTTGCCTTCTTATTACACAAATCCCAACACACAAATCCCAACACACAAATCCCAACACACAAATCCCAACACACAAATCCCAACACACAAATCCCAACACACAAATCCCAACACACAAATCCCAACAGGGTGCTCATCATATAGGCTAGTACAGTTGCTGCATTTGCCACCCTAATTTGTGAGTTATTTACGTATATTAAGATTGGACCATAGGTTTAATTTATAATGCAAAATAAAGTGCAGGTAGTTAGTACTAGGATAGTATTTTGTGTCCCTTTTGGTTTGAAGTTGAGCATCCTTGTATGTTATATCTTTGGATGAAAAATTTATTAGAAAGCATTTGAAACATAATTATTGCAATGCCTTAATAAAGTACAGTACAGTTAACAGTGCAGTACAATCCAGTAATAAGACCTGTAGTATGAAAATTAATATAGAGTACAGTATTTTTAGTTGAATAACTGGTAGCTTGCACCTGCAAAAAATTTAGATAATTACATCCCAGGAATTCAACACACACAGACACTAAAATATAACCAGTATTCGTCAAAACCTGCAAGGCCTTTTTGCAAATTTATTTATAAATTTTAATTAAACGAATTGGTCTAGTTAAGTTATTTTAACGAGTAAACTCAGTAAAGTCATGTGGCAGCTAGTGAACAGGTATTATGTAATGGGTTACCTTTTGGTTGGATGAATTTTAATTCATTTAAAAATGCAGTATTTTAGAAGTGGAGAGGGGACTTAATGAAGGGTAGAAAAATACTAGCAAGGTTTATGGGCATGCTCCACCATAAAATATTTGAATTATAATCTTAGGTCTTGAAAATGGCATAATAATATATATATATATATATATATATATATAATATATATATATATATATATATATATATATATATATATATATATATATATGTATATATATATATATATAGCCAACCCACTGATATATATATAGCCAATAAGTTGCTTTGCACTGCAAATTAGAGAAACCAAGAACGGGCCATTATATTCTTCTTCGAATAAATCAAAGAAAAAGTTTCCCATCGTGATAAAAATTAATGATGAACCACTTTAACTTTACAGGGAACAAATGCCATTGGTCAAGACCTTTCAGTTAAGAAAGACAGTGACGAGGTGTGTGCTAGCTGTAACACTAATTTATTGAACTAATGAGCTCTGATGTACCCATTGATGCAAAAGATTATGATATTTTTGAAAAAGTGTAAATTTTCACTACCAAAGTTGGTAGCTAGTCTGATGTGTAGATTGTAAGCTGTTTATTTAGGTTTAAAGTTGGGAAGTTTATAGTTGTCAGTGGGAGACTACTAGTTGTAAAATCTATGGTTAAAGTAGTTTTTTTTAGTAATGGTGTCTTGCAATAAAGATATGGTTATCCGTGTAATTAACTGGCTAGTTGAAACTTGATTCATCAATTATCATTTTAAATATAGGTGCAAGCTGTTTTACAGCTGGGTAACCTGTTTCCAGGCGTTGGATCAAAATCTATCAAAAGAATATTCAATACTTCAAGTGGAAATTTGGAACTGGCAGCATCAAGACTTGCTGATATTACTGATGGTACAGTACAGTATAGTATAGTATAGATGTGTGCAAACTCCGGTTTTTCAGCTCCGGCTCCGGCTGTTTTACAGCTCTGATATTCGGCTCTGGCCCTGTTGGTTATTCGGCTCAACTTTGTCCTCAGGGTCTTCTCCCAGTCACCCGGTGAAAGCCGCAAAACTGTTAAGCGACTGAAGCAAACGCAATGCGACAACTAGCAATGCCAGGAACGAAGAAAACGTTATAGAACCAAACAAGTTTTAATTTGTTTTAACTTTAACTTATTAAAATAAGTTATGCTACTTAGCTACTACAAATAACAAATAAACAAAATACAAAGTATAAACTGCCAAGGGTTTTTAAAACTTTTTATAATTAAATTTAATAAAAGCTAAGCGACGATGTTCCCCGTCAACGAAAAGACTCGTTCAGAAGTGACAGAGGATGGTGGACAAGAAAGCTATGATAGAGCTAGGGGCGTCAAAGCAGTGATTGTATGACGACATGACATAGCAACTTATCTTGTGACAAGATTAGATCGCAGACATAACGACTTATTGTAATTTGGCAGTTTGTGGTAGCTGAAATGGTTTGACTCAAGAAATAAGACTTCAGATTATATGCACATTTAACAAATTCTAAATGTTGCCATTATTTGTGACCAAAGTTTTGTCGATACTTGGACAAAATTGGCATATTTTTGTCATTCTGACGTTCCAGCTGGAGCAGGAAGAAAACATCCCAACTCCGGCTCCGGCTGACCAAAAAACGCCGGAGCTCCAGCAGATCTCCGACCTCCAGCGCACAGCACTAGTAATCCATTGACAATTTATAGTCAGACCGGATGTTCTCTTACATGCAACTTTGCAATATTGATATGTAACATTACAATTCTGATTGATGGATTCAATCAGCAACCTCCAAACGCTTTGCCACGATTCCTTGACATGTTGCCCTAAAAATCGTTTTAAATGCCAAACTTTGGATAATGCGAAATTCTACATAAAGTTAGAGCCATTACCTTCAAGTATAACATCACATTTATGTGTTATTCGATGTTTAAAACCAATATTTTAAGCAACCCGTTGAGGAATCGTGATAAAGCGTTTGCAAGTTGCTGATTGAATCCACCAATCAAAATTGCAATGTTGCGTATTAATATTGCAATGTCATAGAAGACTTGACTATTGTATACTTTTAATAACTGTAATACTGTATGTACTGTGTATTGTAATTTATTCTGCATTATTAAAAGTAAATACATGTACATGTAAGTTAATACAATAAGGAACAGTCCTGATGAGTGTTTTTTGACTAGATGCAATACCAGTTGACAGTGGTGATGATTCCATTTTCAGTGTAACAGAAATGAAAGGGGAAGGCAAGTTCACAAATTGCAACGTTTCTTAACCATACTATATAAGTGGTGTAATTCATATTACATAATGTGTACTTTGCTGCCTTACAGTACAATTCAACCTTTTATATCCCAGGCCTTCCCTGAATAAAATCATGTGGCATTAGCTATGAGAATAATGAGCTATAATGGGTTATTAAGGGATAGTTTCATAACCCTTTATAGCCCAGCAGGGCAAGGCCATTGGGGGGGGGGGGGGGGGTTGGCTTTGGGCTGCTCCAGTCCCCTGGATAATTTCAAATGTAGGGTCTCGGAATGCCATTTCTCGCATTTTGTGAAAAGAATTTACAGAAATCTGAAGGTTATGAAACGCCATATTAAAATATTCAAATCAAATGTTTTTTTGGGTAGGATTAAATTATTTTCCAAGCTGGAAAAACATTTGTATGGGCGAATGCCACTTCACCTGCAATTCCTTTTCAATTTGGATGTTTTGACATAATTCTGGGGCATTACTAAACTTGGTGGACTTACCCAATACAGTCACTATATTGTCTGTGTACTGCAAAGATGGGAAAAGAGGATTTGATACTTCTCTGTGCTAATGTGCCATGTGATTGCGCTAACTACGGGAGCTTCATATTAGTGTCAAAATAATTCTAGGGGCTGAGCCTTCAGCCCCTCGTTCAGCATTTAGGGGGGCACCAGCCCCCCAAACCCCCTTGCTTCCTATGGCCATGCAGCTGGGTTTCCATGTGCTGAGTATTAAATGTGCTCCCCATTAGCCTGAATAAAATTATTAAAGTGGCCAATGAGCTATAAGGGTAAATAGATAAATTCCCTAAATTTACATTAATTTGCTTCCAGAGCCTCCTAGTACGTAAACTTGAAATCAAAGGCACTGGTTAAATTAGCCTATACTGACTCTATAATTATTATTGTACCATAGAGTTCTAGGGTGGGGAGGGTTATGGGTGCAATTACAATATTATTATATTTTTTAAGTATTGAGGTATAAATATGAATTTCATATTTTTATTTAATAACTTTCTTCTGCAGAAGCTTTTGGTAATCCATTACAGATGTATTTGTCTGGAATTGTTAAAGTAGGTAGTGAACAGAAGATTTCTTTGAATCGAACATCCACCACCCTTCTGGCTGATCTGGTGAGGTTGTACAAGCGGGGGTTGGATATCACACTTATGCCAGATGTAGAGTTTATTGGTGAGGATGGTGTTGATGGTTCTGGTCCAACAAGAGAGTTTTTCCACCTTGTGATGCAGACACTTATTGCTGGTGACAGACGCATTAATCTTTTTGAGGGAGAAACAGGTCATCTCCTGCCATTACATTCTACAGATGCCATTGAATCTAATCTTTTCTATTATGCTGGAAGAATGGTAGCTCATTCCTTTTTGCATAAAGGTTTTCCATTTGTAGGCATGGCACCACCTGCAGTAACCTATATCGTATCTTCATTGGTTGATGATGCCATCCCACAAATAACATTGAAAGATGTACCTGATTTGAATGTTCGAGAAAGTATGACTAAGGTACGATACAGTATCAGCAACATAGAATATTCACTGATTCGTGTTGTGGTGAGGACATTTGAAACATGTTAACTAAAGGTTACTGTTACAGGTAAACCTACAGTACTGTAACCTTCATGAGGTGAAAATTGCAAAGTTTTATGCAGTACTGAAAAATTGAGTGAATTGACATTCTTGTTTGCCCAGGAAGTATGTTGTTTTTGGCTGAAGTGGAAAGTTCAAAAAGCTATAATGTCGAGTGTACTCAATAGAATCATCAGAAAATTGGCAGTTTAAGTTTTGTAGATTAATATCTCGGTAACAAAAGTGTCTAGGAATTTTCAATCTTTTTGGTTTACATGTTTTCAATTAATGCACTGGTTAAATTTTCTTGTATTCTGGAATATTATCAATATGTATGATTGATTATGTTTCTTTTGCAGGTAATGAATGCTACTAAAGAAGAACTAGAAGAATTGAATGGTAGCGATGACATAATGAATTTGCTCATCACAAGTGGCTTTGTGAATAAATTATTAACAATGGATAATAGAGATAAAGCTATCCAAGATATGCTGATTTACCATGTCCTCCGAATGAGAA
Source organism: Paragorgia papillata (assembly GCA_035771165.1). Taxonomy (NCBI): domain Eukaryota; kingdom Metazoa; phylum Cnidaria; class Anthozoa; order Scleralcyonacea; family Coralliidae; genus Paragorgia; species Paragorgia papillata. The sequence goes on along the minus strand of JAWNZC010000344.1, from coordinate 1,270,768 downwards.
TTGTTGAATTAGACGAGATCCGCAGAGGCTTGGAATCAATTGGCTTGGCGTCATTCCTTAAACGTCATCAGTCCTTTATACACAAAGCATTTGCCTCAGGCAAAGAAGTTCATGTGGTTGCAGATGATTTACTGAATAAAATCAAAGTTGACACAAACTCCAAAGAACTAAGTGACAAGGAAAACGAGTCTCTGTGTTGGTTCAAACAATTAATAAGTGAGTTACCTTCAGAAACTGAAACAGGTTAGCAAATTTTAATCTATCTTTGTTAATATAGTGAGGAAAAAGTAAACAGTCCATTATATTCATATCACTGAACCAGCTATATTACCTTCAGTTGATTAATATACAGTAAGCAGACATGTTCATAGAATCGGCTATTTTCAAAACGTTTTGTGCAATATATAATACAAATGAATAGTTTAACCCATGCCTGCCTAAATGGCTTTCTACAATTTTTACTCATTCAGGGAGTTAGTGGTCTGGGCAGAGTCAGTACAGTACAGTACAGTACAGTACAGTACAGTACAGTACAGTACAGTACAGTACAGTACAGTACAGTACAGTACAGTACAGTACAGTACAGTACAGTACAGTACAGTACAGTACAGTACACAGTACACTACACTACACTACACTACACTACACTACACTACACTACACTACACTACACTACACTACACTACACTACACTACACTACACTACACTACACTACACTACACTACACTACACTACACTACACTACACTACACTACACTACACTACACTACACTACACTACACTACACTACACTACACTACACTACACTACACTACACTACACTACACTACACTACACTACACTACACTACACTACACTACACTACACTACACTACACTACACTACACTACAGTACAGTACAGTACAGTACAGTACAGTACAGTACAGTACAGTACAGTACAGTACAGTACAGTACAGTACAGTACAGTACAGTACAGTACAGTACAGAAGAGAGAAAGAGCTAATTCTTAATGACAACTTAGGGATTGTTTTAGGAAAATCTAATCTGCACTAATCTGTAATAGTACTGCACATGTAAAGGTACAAAAATGTTGGCAGACTCTAAATTTAAGGATTCGTTATATTTATAAACATTCACCAATTTCATCAGTTTCATCAGTGGCTATATGGATTTACCATAGAAGTATCTGTTCATGAACCAATATGCTACTTAGTTCTTTAAAACAGATTTAAAAAAAAAAGAAAAGAAAAATAATTATTGTGACATGAAGGACACGGTATTGACTGCTAAATATTATTTATGTTGATGTGTATGGCCTGTATTAACTCAGCATTGTATAAATAATTAGCCAAACTAAATGTATCAAGAAGTCCACGGTAATATGTGTTGATTTATTTTTTTTGCAGACAACCCCCATATGGCAACACTAGAGAAAATGACACAGTTCATTTTTGGTGATCCACTGCCTCCTGCCAAAACACTGAATGTTAAATTTGCCAAAATGGAAAAACATCTTTCTGATGTTGATTCGTGTACCGCAACCCTTCAACTGCCAATCACTCACTGCACATATGTGGCATTTTAAAAGGCCTTCAATGCTACACTGACTGCTCAAGCAACAGGCTATGGCAGATTTTGAAACGTGGTTTGGTTCACCACCCAATAGTTGACTGACTTGTTAACAAAACTTTAAATGAAGCTACGTAAATACGTAATACTTTATTTGAAAGAACTAGTTAAGTTACTAGATCGTACAACACAGTTACTGTAAAGAAAATAATAAAGTTTTCCTAAAAACAATTGGATAAATCCCGGCATACACTAGAGAAAAATTTCTGAAACAAAAGTTTCCAGTGTATATTAAAAAGTTTCAGAAACCAAGTTTCCCTGATTAGAACACTGTTCTATTTTTTTAAACAAGTTTGTAAACTTTTTCGAAAATGTGTTTCGGAAACTTGTTTCAGTGTATGCCTGGCTTAAGGTTACGTTACACCATAGAAATTTAAAAATACCCAAAAAAATTTTTTTGCGTAATTAGCTGCCTTAAGCCAAATGCTGAAAGGTTTTGAAAAGTTTATTTCGTTTAAAGCAAAATTCATTAAGATATTTAGCGATGAAAATTGCAAGAAGCTCTGTTTTCCCGCGAAATTTAAATGTTTCAAGGCTTGTTTCTTCAGCTTTAAATTTCAGCTAAACTGCCGTATTCAAAGACTTTTGTTGAACACGGGTTTTGGCAAATGTATCAAATTTTCACAATGTATCGGAGACAATAATAGCTTCAAAAGTGTGTGCGGTAGCTATACGATTTTTTTTCCGTTTCTGAGTAATCGACTACGATTCATGGTATGCACGCAACTTAACTGAGGTTGCAAAAGAATGCCTTATATCTCAAAAATAACAAAAAAAAACCATAGCTACCGCACACACTTTTGTAGAACAGCTAGCTGAGTTGCAATTAAAACTATTTTTACATGATTTGATTGAAACTGTACATGTAGTTCAACAAAAGTCGCGGTGCAAAGCGAATGCGTTTTCAGAATTTTGTCAAAACAAAACAAGTTTAAATACTTTTCAAAATTGTAAATCAACAATTGAATTTGATTGCTTTTAAACTCAACGCGCAGTTGCATTTTTCGCAAAGCACTACTCCAAGGTGTTACGTAACCTTAAGGCAGCCTTTTGGTTAAAAACAAACCAGATTACTTATGATCATTCTGATATTTGTCACAACACTGGTACACTGTATGTTAATTTCAAAAGAGAAGCCACAGTATTTTTACAGTACATGACAAGTATATTTAATACCAATGTCCTAGAACATTCAGTAAAATAAAATCTGTTTTTTTTTTAAAAGACAGTAAAAGTTTTGAAGGATAGCGGTAACCTTTTTTCGATTCCTATCAATTTTCGTTCTTGAATTATTTGCCTGGGCTTATCCTAATATACCAACAGGGAAGTGATAATGTCTATGCAGGTCAACAGCATTACAGCAAGGTTTTAAGTTGGACATATCTTCAAATTTAAACAACACACTCATTTGAAACTTCACATGTAGATACATGTACAGACAACCAAACTGTAGAACATTGTTCAAGCCTTATGGTCACCATATAAATAAGAATGGACTAAAGTGTCCGGTTAGTACTGATTCAACGCATTTCTAATGAATTAACCAATTTGAAACAAGTTTGAAGTTGTTGAAAAGGCTATTATAAAAGAAAAACGAAGATATTTGATAAAGAAACTCAGAGCTCTGAAAACTGACTTGTTACTGCAGTAATAATTACAACGGAATGATGTTCTACAGTTTTGCCACAGAATACAGTTGTTCTTTATGTAAGAGTTAATTACCGAGAACCAAGGCATTAAGCCACATACTTCCGAGGCGCGTAGTGCCAAGCGAAGTATAGGCTTAATGCCAATGTTCAAGGTAATTAAGTAATTTAGTTCAAATTTCACAAGGTTTTGTCTTTATCTGTATACTTCCCTGGGCTTTATACAAATAAAGATCTTGCATTTATAATCATTATGACAATTCAATTCAATTGAATTCAGTTTGTATGGGAGATAAAGACTTATGAATAACAAAGAAAACTGCATGAAATTTGAACTAATATGTGGTTTGGTGGTCTGTATGCACATGTATGCAATGTTTCAAGTGATTTTGTTGGTTAATTTCAAAGATATGTTCAAGACTTGCAATCACGTATGTAATCACGTATGTCAAATTTGTTTAATGTTACTTGGTGTATGTGTTTCCGGAAGCTTGTTACAGTATGTAAATGCATTCATTTCTGAGCGATAAGTTATACAAATATGTTATCTGTCCATTTTTTGTCACATGTATTTCTAATCACTGCCTCTTTATATAATTTGAAAGTTGTTTTTTTTTTGTACAAGAGCCCCTAGATGAGCTTATGCTCTTGGGGCAATTGTTTTGAATAAATATGTTTAAAAAAAAAAGAAAAGACAAATTACTTAAAGAACAAAAAGAGATATCGAAAAAAAAGTGTTAACGCCAGTGCCCACCCTTCTAGTGCTTTTTCTAACAAAACGAATTTCATCTAATATTCATTTAATAGGTGCATTTTAAACAAATCCTGGGGAAACAACACTATTAAGTAATACCGTAAATACTTAAAATTTGTTTCTGTTCATTTTAAAGTTGAAATTATGTTGTTTTTTATACAATAAAAGAAAGGACTTCTATATAGATGTCAACACCATTGAACTCACTATGACGCAAAGGGTTAATTTGTTGGGTAAGCTGTGTACTGTCTTCATAACTTAAAGGGACATATGTTGTTGGTATGACAACTCCACCTTCATCTGGATGTGCCATTGAACCATCTCGATCTTCACTAGAGACAGGACCATCCCAATCAACTCCATAGTACTGTTCATCTACCTGCATAGAAGCAAATAATAACAATACTATTTATATACCATCAAAAGCAATGTTTAATAATTATTGCAACTACAGTTGTAAGGTTAAATAATAATTTTAAACAATAGTTAAAAGTTCTAGTGCTAAACTTTGGTGCTAAACAATCTTCCATGATAATGCAGAAATCAATTCATTTTTTTTCATTCATTGCATGCAGTGGCAGTTTGACCAAGAATGAACTATGTTAACCTAAGATCTGTTAACCCATTTCATAGGCAGCCACCTATAAGTTGACTCTAGTAGAGGCTATCAGACTCTACGTATATATTATACTGTAGTTTGGGTTAAAACTCACCTGATTCCATAGTTCATCAATGGCCCTATTGTTGTTGGTCATTGCACCCTGAATCCACAACTGTATAGGTGACTTTCCTCTTTCAGTACTAATTGGTGCCCTGCTGTGCCCAGTTGAAAATATGCTCAGATTCCTATTGATACGAGGTACATACACAAAATGAAGAGCAAATATTTGCACCTCATCTGTTATGTCAAGAATTCCACTTTGCTCCATGTCATAGAACAAATAGTAAAATACATGAACACAACCAGAGAACATATCCCGCCAAAGACGTTCAATTCTGTGGTTATGAACACTTCTTCCTGCTATGTGACTCCCTCTACCTGGCCCACAAAGAGGATGACTCAGCATATACAATGCCACATCTCTGTTTTCCCCACCTTTGTCGGACCGCACTCTAGAAGGCAGACCAAATTGTTGAACAGCAGATTGAAAGCATTCATAAACAGTTGAAGCCATGTTGTTGGTGGAACATTTCAAAAAGACAATCATTCGGGAATACCCATCAATGCCACCATGAGTGACGAAGCACCACCTATTTAAAATAAAGCTTTATTGTATTATAACATGCTTTGAATCAACAACAGACTACCTTATTTTTAGGGTAAATTTCATCTTTGTAATGTTAGTGCCTTCCACGAAATGTAAATAGGTCCAGGATAATACTACTATAACTGTATGTTGATGGAGGTACTTTCTTGCATTAATTATTGCTGAAGTAGTGAAGTACAGCACTGTATGTACCTGTAGTATATTTGGCTTAAACCAATATACCAAAACTTGACTTGACCCTTTCCTTATCAGGCAAGGTGTATATAATTTGGTTCTGGGTAAAAGTGGCCTGGTCAGTTTTGGACAGTGGGTGGGTTAATTGGCACGTAATATTTTGTGCCTTGACGTGTTCACCTAATATACTATATAACTGTGTGTCTATAATATACTGTCTGTCTGTTGGCAAGACTTCCCTGAAGCTGCATGTTCCATTCAATAATGTTCTGACAATATACCTGATAAGTTTATGATTGCCATCAATATGCCACAAAGCTAGTGGGCCACCAACTTGATATCTCCTCCTTCGCACTGTTCGTATTTCAATTGCTCTTAGAAATACACCATTAGGGTCGACTCTTCTCATACTCTCTCTTACGCGACGTTGTTGTAATCTGTGACCATCGCTGAGCAGTAGTCCAGTCATTCGTCTGTATCCACAATTCTGAAATTCCCCCAAAAACCTTAGCACAACTGTGTCGAGTTCTTCTTCTGTCAAATCGCTATACCTTGCTTTTACAGAGGTTTCAAATTCCCGAATTCTTCTTTTTACAGTGCTCTCACTGACTCCGATTAACGACGCAATTTCCCTCGATGAAAAATGCATATCCAAGAAAAAATCGATTTGTTCTCGAGAAATTTGGTAGTGAGGTCTTCCACGCTGACCACTGGAAGAAACTGAGCTTCGTAAAAAAACGGCCTGACTCTGGCACACTATTACTCTTGCCATTTGAATTATGTGCACAACACGTCTTCTCCCGAATGCAGTTCATCTACATACCGTGCGACAATATTGCAAAGATAATCAAGACGAAAATTTACAAAGTCACTTCCATGAGAGCCACCTTGCTCCAAAACAACAATTACTTCACTGATACACCTTTCCAATTCAGATGATATTGAACGTTCTGCCTCGGTATCTGCCATGTTTGATGTTAGCTGGATCGGCTATATTGCATAAGATGAAGTACTTCTACTCATCACCGCTGACCTATTTTGAATGTTCTGCATTTTCAAATTATCAAATTATGTTATGCAGTTTCAAATTATGTTACGCGGTTTCAAATTATATTCTGCGGTTTCAAATTAATTTCAAATTATGTTCTGCGGTTTCAAATTATATTCTGCGGTTTCAAATTAATTTCAAATTATGTTCTGCGGTTTCAAATTATATTCTGCGGTTTCAAATTAATTTCAAATTATGTTCTGCGGTTTCAAATTATATTCTGCTGTTTCAAATTAATTTCAAATTATGTTCTGCGGTTTCAAATTATATTCGGCGGTTTCAAATTAGTTTCAAATTATATTCTGCAGTTTCAAATTATATTCTGCAGTTTCAAATTATGTTCTGTAATTTCAAATTATGTTTTGCAATTTCAAATTATGTTCGGCAGTTTCGCATTATGTTCGGCAGTTTTGAAAACATAAAATTAAGTACACGAATAATAAAATTTATAATCTGATATTGACCCTAATAATCCTTCATATTTAATAACCGTACCCGGTAGCTGTTGTAAAAATCGAATTCCTCAGGGGGGCTGTTGTAAGATAGGAATTCTTCAGGGGTATAGATAAACCCTTGTCCTCGATCGGGGGGGGGGGGTACGGGTATTAAATGGAATAGCCCATTACAAAGATAGTGTGATCGATATTTCATTATTTGTTTATGAGATAAAATAACACAGATTATACACATAAGTTAACTTTCTTTATCTGACACTACTTACCTGAACTGCGTCAGAACTTGTATTTGTTGACGTACTCATGCCCATTGACGTGACGGGACTCTGAGCCAAAACCGAACTCACAGCTACAGCCACGGCTCTTGAAATGGCACCCGCAAGTTCTTGTTCGTTATTCCATAGGTAGCCCAAGCGCACTGTGTGAGTATATATATATATATATATATAGTAACGTTAATACTATATTCTATTTTATAATTGATTTATTTTATATGGCATAGAAATGCATACTGTTTAATACCATTTAACTGTTCATATCCTCTTTCATAAGATCAATATGTATCTATATGACTTGTTCGTTGACCATAACATTGAGCAGTGTTTTAATAATATAAATAAATACAGCTACTCTACATTACCCCCTGCTGTGTTCACCTCGCTTAACTGTCGGATAAACATTGTTATATTACTATTTTTACCATAAAATATACAGGAAAATCAAATTTACTGTTCAGACTAACTGCTTACTTAATATACCATGTAAGATGGAAAAATTCACACATATACTTACAACTGGGAAATATACCCGCAAAACCTGGGCGCTTCAAGCGTGATTTAAAGTCGTCTAGTTGTAAGTATATGTGTGAATTTTTCCATCTTACATGGTATATTAAGTAAGCAGTTAGTCTGAACAGTAAATTTCATTTTCCTGTATATTTTACGGTAAAAATAGTAATATAACAATGTTTATCCGACAGTTAAGCGAGGTGAACACAGCAGGGGGTAATGTAGAGTAGCTGTATTTATTTATATTATTAAAACACTGCTCAATTTTATGGTCAACGAACAAGTCATATAGATACATATTGATCTTATGAAAGAGGATATGAACAGTTAAATGGTATTAAACAGTATGCATTTCTATGCCATATAAAATAAATCAATTATAAAATAGAATATAGTATTAACGTTACTATATATATATATACTCACACAGTGTGCTTGGGCTACCTATGGTTATTCGCCATAATCCTGCCTTCTTAATAGATATCCGACGCTCGAAAACGGAAT
>JAWNZC010000344.1:1132500-1257500 GCA_035771165.1 Paragorgia papillata | reverse complement strand
GGGCTCTTGCCACAGAGGAGTGGTGTGTTGCGAATTGCCAGCAGGCCTTTCCAAAACTCATCATTCATTGAGCCACACTTCTTAAGCAGCTTCTTAACATTCTTGACAGCAGCTTCTGCCTTGCCATTGGATTGAGCATGAGTAGGAGATGACAGGGTATGTGTAAAACCCCATTCTTTAGCAAATGTTTCAAATGCCTTGCATGTGAATTGTGAACCTCCATCAGACACGACTTCAACAGGTTGACCAAAACGAGAAAACATCTTTTTTAGTTCCATTATCAATCGTGGAGCAGTAGCTTCTTTTCGCAGGTCGTGAACCTCGGTAAAGAAGGAATAGTAGTCTGTTACTATTAGGTACTCGTTGCCATGGAGACTGTAAAGGTCGGCACCTAACTTGTTCCATGGTCGGGTTGGAAGTGGTGGTTGCTGGAGAGGTTCTTTTGGATTAACTGGAAGAAGAGTTGTACACCGAGAACAACGTTTCACCATGTCTTCGATGTGGCGATTCATACCAGGCCAATAGATCGAATCACGAGCACGGCGACGGGTTTTATCAATTCCTTGATGTCCTTCGTGAAGATTTTGCAACATCTTCTTCTGGTGGGATACTGGAATAACGGTTCTTCCATTCATCAGGAGGACAGAGTTCTTCCCCATGGGTGCCATATAAAGGTTGTGCCGAATGGACCAAAATGGTTTTGCAACTACGGCTACTTCGTGCAGCGTATCAGGCCACCCTGACTGGACGTAGTTGAGAACTTGAAGAAGTTGAGTATCAGTCCTTTGATACTCGGCAAGTTCGTTAAGTTGAATATCGTCAATAGACCTATCAGCAAACTGGATTTTTACAGCAGCTTCAGCATGAGCTTCACATAATTCATCTTCGAGAGAGGGTTGATCAACAGGAAAGCGAGAGAGCGCATCTGCAGCCAAATGATCCTTTCCTTTAACCCACTCTGTTGTGAAAGAGTATTGCATCATCTTCATCATCAGACGTTGTAAGCGTGGATTGTCAACATCAGCAACTCCCTTGGAATTCAATATAGGAATGAGAGGTTGGTGGTCAGTGACTAGGGTGAAGTGAGGTAGGCCCTGGAGGAACATATTGCATTTCTTCATTGCCCAGCACGCACCTAGAGCTTCCAACTCAATCATAGCATAACGGCTCTCGGCAGGAGTCAGGAAGCGGGAACCGGCTTGGACAGGTTTCCAAACACCATCGACCATCTGCAGAAGGACAAAGCCTAGCCCATGTAGACGAGATGCATCAGTGGCAAGTAAGGTCTTGCGGTTCACAGCGAAATATGTCAGAATTGGAGTTGAACTTAGGCGACGTTTGGCTTCCAAAAAGGCTTGCTCATGTTCTTCCAACCACTGAAACACTGAATCTTTCTTCAAAAGCGGGCGAAAAGGTTCCATAACCTTGGTGAGATCCTTCGAAAAATTTCCAAGTTGATTCACCAAACCAAACCAGGAACGTAGATCGGTGAGATTCCTCGGTCGTGGGAAATCTTGGATAGACTTGAGGAGATCTGGACTGGACTGAATGCCTGTTGGTGATAGACGGAATCCACCAAAATCAACTTGAGTAATAGCGACTCGTGATTTCGATTGCTTCAAAGTGACACTATGCTTGCGACACTGCTCCAGAAGTGCATGAACACGTTTCTTCAGAACTGGTAGACTCGGAGCATAGACCAAAATATCATCTACGATCTTGCGGATACCTTCTAAGCCCGTGACAACTTTATCCATCCGGCGATTGTACCACTCGCTGATGCTGTTGATTCCAAAAGCTGCTCGGTTACACACATATCTGCCAAATGGAGTTATGAAACAGGTTAAAGGACGAGACTCAGGAGCCAAGGGGACTTGCCAATAACCATGACGAGCATCAAACTTGCAAAAATACTGGAGATCTTCTGTAGGAATGCTCGTTACTGCTTCAAAAGGTGAATTACTGAGGTGGTATTCACGTTGGGTGTATTTATTCAGGTGAGTGAAGTCGATGCAAATTCTCAGTTCATCACTATCTTTCTTAGGAGCTATGACAATTGGATGACACCACGGGCTTGGATCTTCGTGAGCTGAGATAACTCCCAGGTGTTCCATTTCATTAAGTTGTTTCTTGAGTTGCTCTAAGTAAGGAATAGGAATTTTTCTTGCTTTCAGTTGAGCATAGGGCTGAGCATCAGGCTTGAGGTTGATCTTGAAAGGGTCCCCTTTCATTTCAGGAAGGGTCGTATTATCGAAAACATCTTCAAAAGATTCTAAAAGTGAGGAGAAATTGGTATCGTCACTGTAGGTGCAGTTCTGACTTTCTGCCCCAAGCGAGTAGACTTGGGCCGATGACTCACTGGTTGAGTTATAGTCCCATTTCAGATCTGACAAGAGTTGATCATCAGGTAGAGATACTGGCTCTGGGTTGCAGACTTCAGGATGGCTGTCATTACACGTAGGCTGGTTAAACAGAGACTGGTCATTCGATGCCGCAAGTGTGTTCACAGCTGTTGAGGGTATTTGTACACTTTGGGCTAATGCAGAGATGGGCCATTGATCATCAATAATACCCAGGGCATGACAAGCAGGAGTACCAAGGATAACACCATCTTCACCATGGACGATGTGAAACCACTGGTGGGCAGAGTCTGAGAGGGTAGAGATCTCTGGAGGCCACGAAATCTTCAAGAGTACACGAGCTTCAACATTCAGGTTATGGCCACCAGCTGTCTTAATAGAACCACATTCAAGATTGTAAGACCAGGCAGGTGTATCAAAGCGGGTAATCCAATCATAACCAACACAGTTTATATTGGAGCCAGGATCAATCATGCACTCCTGTTTCCAATTGTGATTACCAATCACAAAATCAGCATAACAATGCTTTCCAACACTAGGAATATTAGAAAGATTGACAGCTTTAACAGATGCTGTATTAGGGTTCGCTGGAGATTCTTCATTGGCTGAAATTACTTTAAGTGTTGGCTTAGTCGAGTGATTGAACTTGGCTGAACCATCATTTGGCTTTTTCTCAAGTTCCGATAACCGCTTATCAGTTGACTTAGATGAATCGGGACACATAACAGACTTAGCCCAATGGCCTTTGTTTTGGCAAACCTTGCAGACAGAATCTTTGGCAGGGCAAAGTTCCTTTTTAAAAATGTGAAATTTCATGCAAAACTTGCATTTCTTTAAACCGTTATCTTTAGCAGGTGGAGAAGAAAATCGTTTCTGACGATTATTAGGTAATTTACCATGTTTGTAAGTGGAGGCCCCAGTCTTATTAACTTTGGTTGTAAATTTATCCACTTGGGAGGTAGTGGCCTCATCAACTTTAATGCATTGTACAGCTTTTTCAAGGGTAAGTTCTTTAATACAAAGAAGTCCTTTTCTCACGTCGTTCGATTTAATTCCGGCCACTAGTCTTGCAAGAAGAACTCGATCTTTACAAGACATTCGTGTTGCAGTCTTACAACAGTCCCGGTATTGGCATTTATTTAAAAGTGACTGCAAGTCATTGTAAAACTCTTCAAATGACTCATTTGAGCCTTGCACTCGTTTGTGAAACTCGTATTCATGCACAAACATACTTGAAATACCACATACCTGGTGTTGAAAGGAGTCGATGATTGCTTGAACCTCCTGTTGGCCCAGATTGTTCATTCTTTTGACAGTATCGTCGCTGAGTACATTAGTAAACAGGGCACGTTGTGTTGCTGATTCGAGTTCGAAAAATCCTGTTATTGTCGCTGCAGAATCCCAGCGCTGCTTCCATATTTCGAATTTATCAGGAGTACAAGTGACAATATCCAACTTTGAAACTCTGCCAATCTCCGAAGATATAAAGGGAAGATTTGGAGCACGAGTTTCGGCTGGTCCAGTGGCGCCTAACTCCCCATGCGAATGCATATCCTTCTTAGGTGGCATGGCTTTACGGCTTCTTTATGGACAAGAGAGTGAACTAAGTTCACAAAATTTAAGGCACAAAACCCAAATAGTCGAATTCTGCTGCTTAGGTCGATCCAAAGATATTAGAATAGTCAGTAAATAACATTTAAAAGAGTAAAGACTGCCGACTACGCCATGTTTAATGTCTAATCAATATAACTATACATGTGTTCGTACCCAGTCCCTTTATAGCTCTCTACTTTTATACTTCCGGTATTATAATATCACAGCAAGTAATAAACAGTTTAAACACATTCTACAATCCAACAGTCGTCTCGAGTCGTCTTTCTCTATCTGTTTACTCTCTAGTCCCTATCTGTTACGATATGCTATCAAATTCGTCTCGTAAACGATCCTATCGATATCGCGTTCGGTGCGAGGAATGCGACAAGGAATTCGACAGTGATTATAAAGAAGTCCATTCTCGGATAGTTCACAATGGTAGAAAAGTAAAATGTCAACCGGTGATGGAATCATCTGATCCATCGCAGTCGAAATTAAGCAGTTTCTTTACCAAAAGTGGTACAGCAACCAAGCAAACTAACCAGCTGAGTGAGCTGACATTAACAGAGGCTAGACCGACTGGCAGTAAAGATTTGGGAGCCACGTCGTCAAATGTGACAGACCCGGCAAAAGATAAGTCTGAGAAGGAGCCCATGCATGAAGCCTTAGCTGAACCAATATCTGTGGAAATTGAAGAGTTGAATCCATCACTGCTCGGAGAAACTGATGAACGCAACGTGTCGATGGCCAGTGAAAACCATAGCTCTAATGACAGTGTGTCCTTAGCCAGAGAAGTTGAATCGGATCAGGATGTACAGCGAGTTGTTGCAGGGCTTGCACCAGGGTCGAATATTGCGCCACCTATGGCAATGGATGATCTCACTCCAGCAGCATATACTCCAGGCGAACAGTCAGAGAAGGCGTCAATTTCCAGTCAGGCCACTGGAGAAATATCTACTTGTCGGGCCCCGAAACAACCTATATTAGCTGAATATCCTGCAACGAAATTCGTCAATGAATCATTTGCACGAAGATTCCAACCTGAATGGTACAAGAAGTATCCCTGGATTAGTTATGAAGTCGATAAAAACGCGTGCGTGTGTTTTGCCTGTGCGGAATTTGAGAAGGATATTTCATTCATGTATACAAATTGGAAGAAGCCGTCAAAGCTAACTAAACATGGCAAAAGCGAAAATCATGTCAGATCTATGACAAGATGCGCGCAGTTGAAGGCAATGCAGAAAAAGAAAACATCTGTTCTGCAGCAGCTGAATAGTGCTCATTAGGAACAGGTTGCAAGTAACAGGCAGTATTTACAAGTAATCATGGAATGTTTGATGTTTACTGCGCGGCAAAATCTTGCCACGAGAGGTCATGAAGAGAGTCGGAAGGATATATGGGAGGTATCTGATATAAACAGATAGAAACTTTCTCGAATTACTATGCCTAAGATGCAACGATTTACCTTGGCTGAAGTCTAAACTTCAAAGCCAGCTCCAGTCACACGCCAAGTGGACATCACCTGCTATCCAAAATGAGCTACTAAATTTAGTGGCAAACTTTATGCTTGAGAGAATTGCTGCAGAAGTGAGAAGTAGCGAATATTACGGAATTATTGTGGTTGAAACGTCGGATATCAGTCGAGCAGAACAGGTTTCCCTATGCCTGAGATACGTTTTCAATGGCGAAACCAAAGAGACGTTTGCTGGTTTCTACCCAACTGCCTCCACAGAGGGAGAAGTATTGTATGAGCTTGTAAAGACAGCCGTCAGTAAGCTTGAGTTGAGTTTGGAAGACATAGTTGCAGAATGCTTCGATGGCGCTGCAAACACGAGTGGTGCCCATAAAAGCCTTGCCACGCGCATGAAAGAGTGTTCACGGCTTGGGATATACGTTCATTGCTATGGTCATCGACTCAACTTGGCACTACAAGATACTATGACTGAAATTGCGCCACTTCGGAATGCTCTAGGCACTATCCAGAGTATTTACAACTTCCTAGAAGGGAGTACTAAGCGCCACGCCTTCTTCAAGGATATCGAAGTGGACGATGAGGAGCATGTCACACTGACAATCAAGTCGCTGAGTGTTATTAGATGGTCCTGTCGCTGGGTTGCAGTAAAAGCAGTGGTAGAACAAGTGCCGAAGATAATTGAAGCTCTTCTCACACTATCAAGAGACCGCGATCCGAAGACCTACAATGACAGCAATTCGCTACTCCGCGCAATTTGTGACTTTCAATTCGTTTTCGGCGTGGTGGTATTGAAGGTTATCTTATCCAACACTGATGGTCTAAGCAGATATCTACAAGGAAAGAAGATGGATGTGGTCACAGCGAAGAAGACAGCTGATGCCGTGATCAAGACACTAAGTGGATGTTGTAATCAAGAAAGCTTCGATTTGATGTGGTCACGCGCCGATATCACGGCACAACAAATCAAGAAAGGAATTGAGGGCACACAGTTTACTTTCAGGGATGCAAAGGTACCAAGGGCCAAACCTTCGCGCCGGCTTCAGGCACTTGTTAATGAAGCGCCCAAAGCGAATGATGCAATGCAAAACCGGACAGTAGAAGACCATTTCCGTATCACCTGCTAATATGCAAGCCTTGACAAAGTTGTCGCGGAAATGAGATCAAGATTTAAAGGCAATGATCAAAAGGTGTTGTGTGCACTTGCAGATGTTGTCTTCAGCAGTTCTCCAACCAACGCAAATATTAAATTTGTGTCGGAGTTCTATGACGTTGACAGTGAACTTCTCAGCAGCGAGAAGGCAATTTTCGAGAATCTTGATGCTGACTCATGCGCCGAGAGAAATAACGCTGCAATGATGGTGAAAACCATGTATCAAAATGGTGTTCACGATGTTCTGCCCGTTGCTTACAAAGTTTTTTCAATTCTGGCCGCAATCCCGGCAACATCCTGCTCTGCTGAGAGGTCGTTCAGTGCTCTTCGCCGCTTGAAAACCTATCTTCGAAGCACAATGGGCCAAGAACGGTTAAGTAGCATCGCCCTTATTAACATCGAGAGAGCTTATGCAAACAAGACGCTAAAGAACGATATGCAAAGGATAATTGACAATTTCGGACAGCGACATAATCGTAGTTCTTATTTCTTCTAAAACATTTGATTCCCGAATCGCGTCTAATTCGTCATTTGTATGAACAAATACTTCTCGAAACTAGCGCCGTGAGACAAGCACATATTATTAACTATGAAATAACATGTAGCTATGTACCTTTTTCCTTTCTTTGTAAATAATTGTAATCACTTTGAAATTAACTTACATTAGAAGTGGTCAAGTTTCTAAATAAAGATTACCCTTACGAACTTCGTAATGAACTTCGACCTTTGTAATGGCTAAAGGCTTTCCACTCAGGAATATTTTCCGCAGGACCGGAACGTGTGAGCTCTCGGTCGGAACTAATGACTTTAACACAAAGGAAACTTTCCTGTCCGTTCCTATCCTACGGAAGATTTTCCTGAGTGGAAACTAGCCTTAATTCTAATCCTAATTCCTCTAGAATGTTCTTGCTTTTAAGGATAACGCAGTAGGGATAACGATGGAAATTCTTGTTCTTCAGGGGGTTATGTTGTTGATAGCCTCACGATATGACGTCATATGTCATATGACGTCACAATTCATTCGGGCAAATTCTGTTCAGCCCCCCCTACAAAATTTTGCTCCTACGCCTATGGCCGTTTTGTCGGTGAAAGAACGTACTGTCACAGACGACAAAGGTGAACGCACTCCTATTATACTACCATATTGGGAAGGTGACTATCAAACTATTGTCGAAGCAGGTTATGATATCCTTTTTTGCCACCTGGAAGCATTTATATCCTGTAGACAGGGATTAAATGTATTTCAGAGCAAGACGTATCGAGCTGCTGTGAAAGCAGTGGTTGTTGATGAAGCAGACTGTATCTTAGAATGGTAGGCATGCATTATATTATATGTATTTTAATATTTTAGTTTATTGTTTTAAATGTGTTATTTTCTGCTGGCTGAGGAACGATAGAAGCAGAAAATGTTTTCTCACACACCCCTGGGGGCCTGTTTAATAATCGGGTGGTGCGGGTTAAGCCGCACATTTTGTTGTTGCATTCGCAAGAGCTTGACGTAAACATATTCGGTCCGGTTTTTTATGCTAAAAAATTGTTTCTTCTGACGATGGGAAGATCAAAGAAGACTTCGAGTACATCTTCTCGTGCGCTTGAGCGTATTCAGGCATTTAACAAAAGCCCTGGTGATAGTCGAGGCGAAAATAGTGCTGAGCCTCGTGGCGAAACCTCGCAGTCAGGCTTGGTTTCTTCACCTCGTGGCGAGGGTTCTAGGGAAAACCTAGCAAGTGAGCGAGGAGATGGCCATGATGTTCGACGCGAAAGGCCAAGTTGACGCAGATGGCATTCCCATTCACGCTCAGGCGAGAGTTCTCGCTCGAAACACGCCTCGAGGGCAAGCAGATCGTCAAGGCACTCTCATAGCAGCTCGCGTTCGAGAGAAAGACATCGAGGGCGACATCGCAGTAGACGAAGCGGGGATGATCGGTCAAGTCCGCCGACTGGAAACCCTCCGGCGTGGGCAACGCAAGTATTGGATGAACTGAAAAGCCTAAAGTCTGACCTCGCGACAGTGAAAGCAGGCACGGCTGAGAAAGCAGCTACAAAAGAAAAGGAAGCAAAGCTGATTGAGCCCGAGTTTCGCTTCGAGGGCAACAAAACGCAATTCCGACTCAATCGATCTGTAATCGGTCGTATGGATCGCGTACTGGAGAATGGCATCGGAGAAGAAGATGCAAAAGAGCTGAACGAAGGTAAGAAGTTATTGCTCGAATGCAACAAACATATATTGCTGGCCGAGAAGTTTGGTTGGGATACTGTAAACTGTTATACCGCGGAGCCGCTCGCCAGCGACTCCGAAGACGAGAAGAAGATCAAGAAGGCAATGAGAAAAGATCCGCAAATTCTCGTTCTAAAGTGTTTGGGAAAGCTAGCGCAAAGCAATTACAAAGGCCTAGCACAACATGGGGTGGCGGCGCGCCTAGGCCAGCTGGCTTCCGTTTTGACAAGAGTTTGTCTACTAACCCGCAGCGGGATAGCACTGTGAAGTGTTTTCGTTGCGGAAAGCCAGGTCATATTGCAAGAGAGTACCGCTCAGCAAATGGGCGATATGTCATCGCCGGCACCACTGCCAACAGCCAACACACCGCACAAAGTTAATGACTCTACGAACGAACACGAACCTTATTTTGATGAACACTACTCGATAGACAATATTGCGGATACGTCGACAGTCATTGTGAAGGGCAGATTACGCATTAATATAAAGTTCTGGCAGGACATTGGTGCCAGTAAGTGGCTAATTGAAGTTATTTCGTTCGGTTATTGTTTACCTTTTATTAACGAACCATGTAGAAAACATTTGAAAAACCATGCTAGCGCTTGTAAACACGATAGTTTTGTTACGGATGAAATTTTGAAGCTGACTCGGTCAGGTGCTTTGGTAGAAGTTAAAGATTCAGACCTGTTTGTGTGTAGCCCGCTTGGGGTGGCAGAGAATTCATCTGGAAAGCTTAGGTTGATATTAGACTTGCGCTACATTAACAAACACCTGCGAGTTCAAAAATTCAAGTACGAGGACATTAGAACAGCTTGTGACCTTTTTTGCAAGGGGGATTGGTTTTTTAAGTTCGACTACACTAGCGGATATCATCACATAGAAATGTTTCCAGAGCATACCCAATTCCTTGGGTGTTCTTGGGTCGTTGATGGAAAAGAAAGGTTCTTCAAATTCACAGTTCTTCCTTTTGGCTGGCTTCCGCACCTCTTTTGTTTACGAAAATTCAGAAAGCGTTGGTATCTCATTGGAGGCGCCAAGGGGTGCGAATTTTTACTTATCGCGGTGATGGCGCTGGGGCAGAGGATAATTACAGAGATGCAAAAGTGACATCCGATATGGTTCGACGTGATGTGGCAGCGAGTGGTTTTGTTGCGAACATGGAGAAGAGTCAGTGGTGTCCAGTGCAATGTGGAGAACTTCTGGGTTTTACTATGGATCTAGTGTTGGGTTTGTTTATTGTTCCTGTTAGAAGAGTAGTGGCTCTTCAGAACTTGCTTCAGAGAGTTGTGGACAGTGGATTTTTGGTTTCAGCCCGTCACATCGCCAGGATTGCTGGAACATTGGTATCTATGGGCCTAGCCCTTGGCCCTGTGGTACGTCTCTGGACAAGGGAGTTATACCGGGTGGTCCAATGCTCAGCCTATTGGGACACAGGAATCAGTCTGCACGAGGATGCACGCAAGGAAATTTTGTTCTGGCACAAAAATGTTGATAACACAGGACAACCTATCTGGCGTGCTAGCCCGAAAGTTGACGTTTTAACCTACTCGGATGCCAGCGATGTGGCCTGGGGAGGTTTTGCTGTCCAGCTTGGTGAGCAGAGAGCCGTAGGCAGCTGGTCAGCCGAAGAAAGCACCAAGAGTTCTACGTTTCGGGAGATCAAAGCTGCACGATTGGTGCTAGAGTCACTGGATTCGCAACTGGTGGGGAAGGAGGTTCGACACAGGACCGACAATTAGGGAACAGAACGCATTATGTCGGTCGGATCCCGCAATGCAGAATTACACCACGAGACTATCCTGGTCTACAAAGTCTGCCAGCAGCATAATATTAGACTGACGGTTGAGTGGGTCAGCCGTGATTGCAACGAAGCGGCCGATGCATTATCCAGGCTGGACGATCCGGATGATTATATGTTGGATCCAGCGTGTTTTCAAAGGATAAATGATATGTGGGGTCCGCGTACATTTGACCGCTTTGCCTCCATGATGACAAACCAATTGCCACGTTTTTCCTCAAAATATCTGAATCCTGGTTGTGATTCGACGGACGCATTTACGGTTTCCTGGGGTGTTGAGAACAACTGGATCTTTCCGCATCCCTACTTGATTCCCCGTGTTCTCCGCCACATGCAAGCCGGTATGGAGAGGGGTACTCTTATCGTCCCGCATTGGCCTTCCGCACCATGGTGGCCGTTACTCGTAAACAGGAATGGTTTGTGGAACAGCTTCGTTAAGGACTGTCTGGATGTTCCCACGTATGAGGGTATGTTTATGCCTGGGTCGGTGTCAAGTACTGTATTTACCTGTGGGGTGCCATCATTTGGAGTTAAGGCCCTTAAAGTGGACTTCACATGAGTGACACTGCAAGAAGACACTTGGGATGACATTTATTTTAGTTATTTTTGGGATATTATGCAATTATACATTTGTTAGCTGTTTTGGCGTTCCTACTTAGATTGTCTGGTCGGTATGTTGCGTACAGCCGTTATAGCAGTACGGTTGAGAGTTAGCGTACAGCTGTTATGGCACAGTACGGTTAATAGAGTTAGCATACAGCTGTTATGGCACAGTACGGTTTAATAGAGTTAGCGTACAGCTGTTATGGCACAGTATGGTTTAATGGAGTTTTTCCTGTACAGCTGTTATGGCATAGTACAGTTACCAGTAAGTGGTAACAGAGTTTTTTCATGCAGCTGTTATGGCTCTTGTACTGTTAACCGAGTCTTTTGTACAGCCGTATGGCGTAGTACGGTTAACAGAGTTTTTTCGTTAGCCGGCACGGCAGTTCATATAGTAATTCGGATTGTTTACTATGTAGAAAGTATGCTGTTTTGGCAATGGTAGTTAGCCATATATAGGCTAAATCCACTATACGCGGTTGGGTGGTGTTTTAAGGTTCATTTGTGGGTGCTTAAACAGAATGCAATCTAAATCATGCCGTTTTGGCATGCAGCATGTCTGTTGCTTGTATCAAGCGCGTACTGTGTGTACAAAATTATGTGCAGAGTGTATCTGTTGCTCAGCAGGGCTGTTTTTTCCGGCTCGTCAATTCTATATTAATGTGTTTGTTTCTAGCTGCAGGTCCCTCTGATATCAATGCGGGCAGATGGGTCAACTTGGATTTGGAAAATCCTGAGCTAAAAGGCTTGGCAAGATTGCTTCCTGCTGTGTTGCTCCGTGATAGAGCACCTGGGACTGTGACCACCTACCTAAATGCGTATAAATCTTGGAAGCGTTGGGCGTCCACACATAGTTTGTGTCCATTGCCTGCGGAGGGCGTTGCCATAGCTTTGTACATTGTGTCCCTGATTCAGCTGGATAGATCGGTGTCTTGTATCAACTCAGCCATTTATGGAATAGACTATGTACATATTAAGAATGGTTACGAAAAGCCAAGCCAGCAATCAGTGATTCAGCAGGTTACCGAGGCGGCGAGACGAATATTGGCAAAACCAAAATCGCAGAAACAGCCTTTGTCAGTGCATAACGTGAAGCAGATTATACAGCGGTTGCAGGATGGTCGCGTCTATGTTTGCACTTGGCTTCTATGGTTTTCTCCATTGGGATGACCTAAGCCGCCTTACTCCAGCAGACCTAACGTTCGAGCCAACTCACCTGTCCATATGTTTGAAGCAGAGGAAGAATGACCAATTTCGGGAAGGCTCTCAGGTGCTAATCGCACGCTCACTTGAGGCCCCATGCCCGGTAGGTGTAGTGGAAAAATTTCTGGGACAGGTGGGCACTCTAAATGTTCCGCTTTGTGGTGGAGAGTACAAAACACAAAAAATGGTGTGACCTTGCGAGAGGATGCTATGTCCTACAGTCGTGCTACAGAGCTGTTCAAGAAAGAAATTAGAGCAGAGGGTCTTGATCCGAAACAGTACGGCCTTCATAGCCTGCAGTCTGGTGGAGCGTCTACTGCAGCAGCTCTTGGGATTTCGGATCGTCTACTTCAGAGACAGGGCGGTTGGCGCACTTCCTCTGTCAAGAATGGTTATATCAAGGAATCCTTAAATTCTTGTTTGCTGGTCACTAAAACTATGCAGAATTCGTGAACTGACTCTATCGTTGTACAGTTGCGGCGATTGGGTGCAGCAGCTCCCAGCGGTGTGTGAGAAGTGTTATTTTCTGCTGGCTGAGGAACGAAAGAAGCAGAAAATGTTTTCTCACACACCCCTGGGGGCCTGTTTAATAATCGGGTGGTGCGGGTTAAGCCGCACATTTTGTTGTTGCATTCGCAAGAGCTTGACGTAAACACCCGCCCACCCAGCCCTGTTAATTTAGTCATGATATATATTGGTAAGGTAAGTTATGTATTTAGGAATTTTGTAAATTTATACTGTATCAAACAGTGTTGCCATACAGGTATATCTATATTAAAACAAATATGTCCAAGACCAACCAAAACGTTACTTTAATAATCGCTGGTTATTTAGATCTCATTTAATAAAATGTTGTGATGTTTAAAATAATTGGGCACGATTATAGGATACCTGTCTATAAAGACTAAGGGTACCAGTATAGAATGTGCGGGGCGAACGGTGAAGAGTACATGTAGTGGCTAATGGCTATAACAGCAATTGATTTGCCAGGTGGGAATCACAATCTTATCAGGTATATTTAATGCACAGCATACAGGTTGTATGTACAGTAAAAGGGACATTTGAATATTTACAAAGTCACCGTTGCCGATCTTATTGACCTAATATGCAGTACATAACTAATTAGTTTTTGTAAATGTTTACATGTTTATGAATATATTTAGATCAGTAAATGTGACAGTAATTTTGAAACTACATTCTCTGAAGATGTTGCAAGTTTAGCAACTGATCAGATCTAGTGGATAGGCCACTAGTCTAGGAGGCAGTACAGTAAACTATCTAATGCCTAGAGGTTTGTAGTGATGCATGTTTTCATGTTTTTAACAGGGGAACAGATTTCAGACCAGATTATGGCAAACTACAATCCTGGTCAAAATCACTCGGACACCTCGCCTTAAATCACATCTGATATCAAATTTTCTACTAAAAATCATTCCCCCCGCTCCCCCCATTCAATGTTGATAAAAATTTGCGCTGAACATACTTTGCATTTCATTTTCTAACCAACATTGAACGGGGGTAGTGGGGGGCGATGTAATTTGAACATAATCTTAGGAATTGATGCGCTTAAGTTCGTTTTACGCGACTGTCCGAATTAATTTTGGCCAGGATTGTAGGTGTATTGGCAGCACTCTTTCCAGATTCTCCTGTAGCAGCACTTACAGTAACAGCAACCAAGCATGATAGCGAAGTCATTGCAACAACTTCAAGTCTGCAGAATGTCAAACAAATAATTGGAAACATTGACAGACCAAATATATTTTATGAGAAGATATTTAGAAAAGGGAGTGATAGTGAAGCCTATACAAATATCCTGGAGCCTATTGCAGAAGGTCTTTTGAAAGAGGGGATTAACTATCCATTAACGTTGATATACATGCCTCTTCAATGGTGTGGGAAAGCTTATAAGTTGTTTAAAAGCATCCTGAAAGAAAAACAGTACCATACCAATGACAGTCTGCCTATTCCTGAAAACCGCTTGTTTGCACAGTTTCATGCCCCGCAGACAGATCAAATGAAAGAATCAATTATAAAGGAACTTTCTAGCTCAAAAAGTTAATGTCGAGTTGTTTTTGCTACTATGGCGATGGGAATGGGTGTTAATATTCCATCAGTCAGACAAGTCATACACATATGTCCACCTGGGTCAGTGAGAGAATATTATCAAGAATCTGGTCGTGCTGGGAGAGATGGCCTACAGTCTCGGGCCACTTTGTACTATTATAATAGAAATATTGCCTCTAATAGGCAAGGGATAACAGATAACATTAGGTCCTATTGCAAGAGCATTGACCAATGTTTAAGAAAGCAATTGTTGAACTATTTAGATGCTCCATTTACAAATGCTGTTTGTATGTCTCACGTTTGCTGTGATGTCTGTCGGCATAAATGCAGCTGTGAAGAATACAAGAAGAGCAAATGTGATTCTCAGTCAGTTGACCATAGTACAAGCATTATTCCCATGGCTTCAGCTGCAGAGCGTGACACAGTGTCTTAGACTCTCATGAAATGTCTGGATTTATATGTTGAAATTTTAAAAAGTGAAAAGAAATTAGTACAAATTAGATCGGGGTATCGTTGTATCACAAGAGAAATTTTGCTGGAAATGGTTGATAAAATAAATCAAATTACATCTGCCTCGTATCTAATAACCAACTTTCCAATTTTCTCTTTAAAGCAGGCAGAGGAACTTTTCAGTATCCTTAAACAATCATTGTGAACAATGGTTTGAGTAGCAGAAATAATACAAGCCTTGAACTTACTGCTTGTAAACTTGCTAAATGTGAGTGAACTTCTCAAGAGACACTGTAGAACCCTGTAATGGCATACAGTAAGTGGATAGAATGTTTTTATAAAAATGAAAATTTTTATTATGATTGTACAGTACATACAATAAACATATAGATTACATTTATTAGCCCACAGAAAAAAATTCCTTTATTTTCATCACTACATTTTGAAAATGTTGAGGAGGTAGGATGTTTGTATCTTATTTTTGCATTAAAAAAGTTCTATAAAATTTTTAAAATAAATTGGAGAGAGAGAGGTGGTTTTAACTCTCTTTGTTTTTCTAAGAGGAACATAACACTGTAGTTGTCACAAATCAAAATGTACATAATTCCCTATATTTATTTTTAATTATGAATTAACCGAATAATCACAAAAAATCATAAAAATGAATTATGGAACACTGTTTACTGATTTTCAATTAAAGAACTACAAATGTTCTACATATTTTGGCAGAAATTTACGATTTGGGACATCAAAAATGAAATTATATAAAAAATTAAGTAACTTTCTTCTGACTTTTTGGTACATTTATATTTTATAACAAAATACAAAAATATGTACATGCAGCACTTATAATGCAGTGATGAGAATCAAGAATTTTTTTTTTTATGTGGCTTTACTTTAACCTTCAACATTAATGTTAAGCAATATTATGTACCAGTATGTACAATGTTTCACTAAAACAAGACAATGTACCTATTTACTGGTAATCATATTTTTCATGTGACTTCTCAGCCAAGCATGCAGTTCGATAAAGTCTACTTTTTCAATGGGATGCATAAAACCCTCGGGAGAGGAGGAATGCATTCTACCTGGAATGATTTTAAATGGTCTTAATCTTCTCAGGGCTTGTAGAATTATTGCTTCATCTCTTTCTGAAGCTTTATGGGTGTGTGAAGCAGACTGTGGAGTGACATTTGTTTGGTCATCAAAGTTGTCCACTATCTTCCTCAGTCCACAAGCAGCCTTTGTTTCTCTCTGAATGGTTTTTGCAGTTTTGTTTGCTCCCATTTCTTTAATCATTGCCTTTTGATCACAGTTTCGATTCTCTTGCATTAAATCCGCCTCCACATTTTCCCCTTCGCCACCTTTCCAGTTCACTGTTTGAGCCCAGATAGCACGATGTGATTCTCTTTCAGACAGAAGAATCTCATTTTGAGCAACATTGACCATCATTTCAAGAGCATATGCATTATAGGATGGGGTTGTTTTAAAATGGAGAAGAAAGCCTTTATGAATTTGTGCCATCCTTTCCCCATCACCTTCCCTTACCGCATCACAATAATCTTCCAGTGTGAAAAAGTACTGTAAAATGTTTCTGCTGTACATTCATACTTTATCACTCGCCTGTGTTGGGTTTTTATTTCCATTTCTTTCAGGTCTTGTAGTACAGTTACTAATGTCATCACCAGTGACATATTCATCGATGAATTTGTCAAGTGTCTCTTCAAAATACTTCTCTTTATGCTCAGGTGATGAAATATAAGTTGGCATGTTTCTTGTAGGATAGTTATCTGGGTTTTTTCATTCCAAAGAACTCCAGTGCTGCCTCTACAACATAACACCTTGAAAACAAATAAACAATTGCTATGATCTGATAATGATTATACACTGTCAGTAGTCTTGTTATCTGTTCTTGAAATATTGTAATAGCAGTGTATTTATGTTCAGTTACTTGTTAGGAATTATATTTTGAGTAATTAAATGGTCTGGCCAGGATTATGCTGTGTTGCAATCTCCTGGCAGTGTCTTGGCTAATTATGAATTCATCCTCACCTGCCAAGACTTCTAAAAAAAATTTCACATCCCTCGTAGTGCTTAGCATCCACAGAAACATTCTTTCTTTTCAACTTTTCACGAAAGTACTTCAGTGTTCCTTCTTCTCTGGTTGATGTAGCCTTGTAGAGATCATTGTATGCCAACTCAACATGCAAAAAAGATAATATACTGAAAATCAGTTTTTTTTTCAAAATTAGAAATAATAACTAGTAATAATAATAATTAATTAATTAATTATTATTAATAATAATAATTACTAATAACTAGTTGTTATGAACCAACTCATGTCTGGAGGCCCAACCCTTGTCAAGTAAAATCGTTTGACATTTGCAAGACTTATATAACGCTATCTAGTCAAGAATGTAAGAATATCTGTAAGTAAATTCATTTTAAGAATATAAGAAGCCATCTACATAGGAAGCCATCTACTCCTAGGAGGAATTGGTTTCAGTAGCTAGTATATCCACAATTTTTTTCCCACAACAGTGGATCACATTTCCCCCTCCTAAATCTACGGTATATTTACGTAATTGCAACCCTGATATTAACCTTCAGAAAACTTCTTTTTGTGTGCCAACCAGCTACACAAAAAGGATACAAATGGTCTAATCTATCATTGCTTGTGTGAGCACCAGCTCTTAAGTCTTTGGCACCTGCAAATCTGATCCTGGTTAACTGGTCACCAATACAAGGAATTTTAACCCCACATAGTGGATCTGCAAGATCTGACACAGGAGGGGTATGGGAAGCAGGCTGATCCGGTCTTGCTGATGCACTACATGTTATTGATGGTTGTGTAGATTGGACACATGCAGTGGTTTGCTCTGGCAGATTGTTAACTTTGCTGTAGATATTTCTAACCCATCCTTCAAAAGTATCCATGACATCTACGCAATCACTATCAGCGTATTTGTTTTCGTCTTTCATTTGAACTGGCATAGTGATGATGTTTGATTTTTCCTTCATTAGTTTACTGTATTCATGAGGAATGTGCTTTGGAAGCAAATCATTGAGGAAACTCAGTGCACGGAAGAACTCAGCAAATATGCGACCAGCATAAATTCGGTAGCGGTCAGAAAGCTCCTTTAGTTCTAATTCATTCAACAAGAATTTACTGATTTTTACTTTGCTAATATTGTCCTTTGGTCCATTGTCTGGTAAATGGCTTGAAGGTACTCTATCAAAAACTATACTGGTAGCAACAGCATGTTCACTTACATTTTGTGCTTCCTGTCGCATGTCGTGAACTTTTATTTCCCAGTCAATATTATCCAAAACTATGCAAAATTCTCTACCTGCATGAACAAGTTCAGTTGCTTGGTCTAAGAAATGGCTTCCTATGTCATCCAAAATACCATATTTCTTTGAAGGATCCAGACAAACACCAATCTTTTGAAACCTTTTCATCAGCTGAGGAAAGATGAAAGTGAATAACACTCAATACCACACTGCATGGTATTCATAAGAATTTGGACAATACTAGTCTTATTAAGAGTGGTACTGTATGTGTATATGTGTGGTATGTTATTATGCAATTTTGGTTTACTGTAGCAGACAAGTGTAAGAATGCAATAAATTGAATTGCTATAGTGTTAAGGTGGCTCCATACAATTTCTTGAAAAGTGGAAAACACACATTCTAGATCCAAAATCTTGTACATTGATTATTTGTTAAAAAAATGGAACTAACTGACTTGTATAGAACAGCGTTTTGAGAATCAGAAATAGTAACAAAAAAGCTTGTAACTGGTTGCTATGGCAACAATGACGTTTCAAAATGGTTGCTAATTTGCGTTTAAACTAGTTAATTCGAAAACAACATCGGTGACCCTCAATTTTTATTTAAAAGTTTTCTTCTAGTATGAGTAGTCAATAGGCCAATTTTAAAAAAATTCTGTAGATCGAAAAAAAATTTATTAAGCATAATCACGTTTTTTTTTATTTGAAAAATTTTGGATCTACAGAATTTTTTTAAATTTGGTCTACTGACTACTCATACCAAAAGAAAACTTTTAATAAAATAAAAAATGGGGTCACGGAGGTTTTTTGCCAATTAAACTAGTTTAAACGCATATTAGCAGCTATTTTGAAACGTCATTGTTGCCATAGCAACCATCGTTACGCACTTTTTCGTTTCAGTTTCTGATTCACAAAATGCTGTTCTATACAAGACATTTAGTTTCATTCTTCTAACAAAATAATTATCAATGTGCAAGATTTTGGGTCTGAAACGTGCATTTTCCACTTTTTGAGAAACAGAGTGTATGGAGTCACCTTAAAAATATGTCAGAGTTCAACTTACCATTTTACTAGCACCTCCTTCACTAAGTAACACAGTATTTAGTCTCTGAAGCCGGGATAATTCTGGCACTCTTATAAACATAGGAATAGAATATAATAGGCATATAATGGAAACTTTCTTCTCATTGGCACAATCAAATTGTCCACTCACAAGTGTTACTAAAAACTGCATTGTAGTTGGGCAGTATTTTTCAATTTCATCAAATATTTCTTTCCATGCGAGCTTACTCAAACCGTTATAGTCTCTTTTCCTTAAAACAGAATTTCTTGATCGACGGCACATTGCTTTTAGTTCATCATCAACTGAGTTCACAACATTTAATTGTCTTTAGCTCTTTATAGACATGAGGAAGCTTTACTATTTCTTCTGCAATGGCCTGTGGAATCCCAGATTTCAATGAATTCAAAAACTGCTCTGTGTACATTGATTGAACATTTTCCTATAAAAACAATTCTTTTTTAGGAGAAAGAAAATAAAAGAAATACACTTTAAAATTACTGAACTTTTTGCCTGTGAACATTACTTTTTTTTATATATATGTTTTATACATACTGTAAAGCAACCCTTAATAAGTTCTAAAAATCACACAGGTAATACCACTATACTACCATTGTAATGAATCTATAATTTACGATTTTCAATACAGTAAACACTAGCTAAATTAAGAACCTTCCACCTATAAAAACCTCAGGCTGAATTTATAGACATGAGTAAAGCTTCCTCATGTCTATAAAGAAACTCCAAATATAAACCTTTTTGAGCCTGAAATTATTTGAAATAGGTTATTATTAAAAAAAATCAGTTTTAATTCCATAGTAGCAAAGTCCCAAATACAATACCAAAATCTGGTTTCAGTTTTTTATCTGACCAATAAAATAATAAAAAAACACCACTGAATTCTAAATGAATGTAATTTGGAAAATAACAAACTTTTTTATTGAACTTTGTGGGTGTTTTGGAACAATTGTATCTTCAAACCGCATTTATACTACAAAAAACAACTGGAATTGCACAGTTTCTAAATTTTTCAATTTCGCACACCTCAACCACATCAAATCATGTTATTATAGTAAAAGTAAAAACCTCAAAAACATATCTTTAAAACAATAAGAGATTAATTGAGGTTTGGGCTCGAGTTGGAATTATCCAAGGTAATAAATGTCGAAGATGTACAAAAGTGCATATTTAACGCCTTGTGCACAAATGTATAATAGCTAAGCGTGGAAAACAAACTGAAATCGACTTTCAAGAGATTCAAAGTGAACGTTTCTTTCTTGTTGGCAACTCAGAATTAATGAAAAAATATTCGGACAAACATGCTGAAATTGACAACGCGGCGTCATATGTGCGGAGCGCTATTAAAAAAGAAGAGCTGTTGCCAGGTAGCCCAAGATTAGACGCTAATCCTATCAAAAAGTGAAGTGTCACTAATTTGTTGCTAATCCGAAGCGGAAAAGGTTAAGATATGTTTGGGTGGCCGCTTTCTTTTGTATACAATTTTGTTTTTCCGGTTTCATCGACATCAACACAACGACTGGCTTATTATCAACACATGGGACGTGTGGACGTAGCCTTAAAGTGCCTATGAAACGAAATCTTACTTTACGACATTGACTGATTGCCAACATGCGATCCAATTTTGTTTCACCGTGATGTAAAGGAAGAGGGCAAGTACAAACTGAGTCGAAAACAGATTCTTGAATGGTTAATGAAACAAGACGCTTACACTTTACACAAACCGGTTCAACGAAACTTTAAAATAAATCGTGTATTAGTTGGAGGTATTGACGAACAATGGCAAATGGATTTGGCGGATATGCAGTCAATGCAGAAATTTAAAGACGGATATCGTTATTTGCTTGTATGTATTGACGTCTTTTCCAAGTATGCATGCATGGGTGATTCCTCTCAAGACGAAAACAGGGCTTGCGCTTGTTGACGCTTTTAAAGTAATTTTGTCATCAGGGAGAAAGCCAGAGAAAATTTTGACTGATCGGGGAACCGAGTTCTTTAACAAACATTTTCAAACGCTGATGAACAATGAAGAGATTCATTTGTATAATACATTTAACGAAACAAAAGGGTCTATTGTTGAACGCTTAATTCGTACATTAAAGACCAAAATGTGGCGTTACTTCACGGCAAAGAAAACCATGAGATACATTGACATGTTGCCTGATTTAGTTTATGCTTACAATCATACAGTTCATCGTAGTATAAAAACAAAACCCTCTCTTGTAAATAATGCAATCGAAGATAAAGTATGGCATACGTTGTACGACAGTGACATAGATGATTTACAACCTGTACACTACAACTTTAAAATAGGTGATCAAGTGAGAATTAGCAAGATTAAGCGTAAATTCGAAAAAGGATATTTGCCTAATTTTTCAAAAGAGATATTTACAATAAGCAAGACAATACCGCGACGACCTCCTGTCTACAAGATTAAAGATTTCGATGGTGAAGAGCTCCAAGGAACATTTTAGGAGAAAGAACTTCAGAAGGTCATCAAGCATGACGATACTTATGAAATAGAGAAGATTCTAAAGAAGCGAGGAAAAGGGAAACATGTACAATATTTTGTAAAATGGTTAGGTCACCCTAACAAATTTAATTCATGGGTTACTGCTTCTGAAATAAATCGTTTTTAAACATTTGAATGTGTTGTTGTTTCTTTTATTACTCTTTGTATGATGATGATGAACGGAACACATTTTTACCTGACGCTTCCTAGCAATGCATCTCTCTCTACCTTTCCCAATAACACTACAACCAGTTATCGAGTGAAATTACCTCAGACAGTTGATCTTAACGGTAACTGGGAAGTCGGTCTATACTCGATGACTTATCCTCGCACATGGTATAATCTTCAGCGTGGTGACAACCACTTATACATCAGTGATGATGATGTTATTTTTATGGTTACTTTTGTGGACTATGGGTTTTATAATTCCATGACAGATTTTATTAAATCTGTAAACAAAGCCTTGTCAAAAGACACAAAAGGGAATATTTCAATGACGTTTGATATTCGAACTGAAAAAGTGACAGTTCGCTTAAAAAATGGGTACGCGTTTGCTATGAAAGGTAAAATGTCGATTCTTCTTGGATTCGGTGGAAAGGAAGTGAAGATTGTCAAGATGACGGTGAGTCCTTATGTCAGTGACATTAATGGTTTGTACAGCCACAAATAGTTGGAGATACCAATGCAAAATTACTCAGATCTGTGCCTGTCGAAGGAAAATTGGGGGAAGCAATTACAAGAACCTACAATAATATACAATACGTTCCAGTTCAAACAAAAACATTTGAAGACATTGAGATACTTTTAAGAGATGACACTGGTCTCGCTATGCCATTTGAACGTGGTAAGGTGTTGACGACACTTCACTTTAGACTGCAAAACTCATCCTATTTTATGTAAAAGATGAGTCACGCTGATCGGTTCGTTATTATTTGGATCAACAACAACATGGAAGTGGGATGCCTGTTTTTATTGGTAGTCCGTGGCAGATGGGACATTGACAAATGGGGTATGGTTTAGGAGGACTCTTTCGCAGTGTGACCATGCAGAGCAGTTATGCCCCTTGTCAAAACTGGTGCACAGACCTTGGGAAATATCGCGTTGAATACAGGTGCAAATTTGTTAGGAGATGTCCTTTCTGGTAAAAACGTGAAAGTGTCAGCAAAATCACGACTGAATGAAGCAGTAAATGTTGTGAAGAAAAAAGCTGTTAATAAACTTCAGACTTTGGGTCAAACTGGAAACGGGAAACGAGCAAATGTTAAGAAAAGAGGTAAAAAGAGAAATACTTCATCTCCTACTGTCAGAAGCAGACAAGTCAAGAAACGTAAAACAACTCAGGCAGAAGACATATTTGGGTAGTTATGGATTTCGTACATTCAAAATCGGCAGAGTGCACAAAAAGTGAGCTTGATCTATTTTCAGTGCCTCCAACGCAAATCAGCCTGGAGAAAGGGCATTGGATTGATCATCAACCAGTTTCAAGTGTAACAGGTAATGGTCCCATCACTTTCCTTTCTCCCGGCACAGAGGACTATGTCGATCTGTCTAAGACAATTGACCGTTGGCACAAATTCAAATGGAATATAGAATTTCGACATAAATGTTTTTAACTTGCTTCTGCTTAATTTCTATTTGTTGATGCTTGTGTCTTTCTCCGACTCGAGTTTCAACTATATTTCGACGAGATGAATTTACTTCTGGTTAAATATAACCTCTTTATACTAAAATAAGGAAAGGCTGGCAACTTTCAATAAATAATATTTTAGGCGACGCTCATTTCAAGCTCCGTAAAATACACAAAAAAGCGTAGACGTAGTATATTCGTAAAGAACTCGGCTTTTGGTTCATTGCTCTTTCATCTTCTATGCAGCTCAACTGAAATGTAACGTTTGTATACAAACCGGCTTTGGCTTCACAAAAGCTCTCACCGTATGCGTATATATACGAACGGCCGGTGTCACCTCAGTCTGTAGGAACGTTTCTCGAGCTGCGAAGATGAACGTTTGGGTCGAAAGAACAATGAACTGAAAGCCAAGTCCTTGACAAATGTACTGCTGGCAATTTTAGCGAGATCGAGTGGTGTTTGTGGATTTTATGAAGCTTCAAGTGAGGGCCGTCTGAAATATTTCTATGTCTAAATTTGAATATTCTCTGTGAAAGGAACACAACACTGCTCGCGCTCAAGAGGGTGTACGTTCGGTTTGGGCCGCCTGTGGTTCGGCCGCGAGAAAAGAGACTAAGGCTGAAATCCAAGATGACCGCGTAGGAGCCTAGAACTGACGTCCAAAAATTCCCCATTACGCCCAATGAGCCCTGTTGCTGAGAGTTAAGTGGGATGATCTAATCCAAACAAAAACACAACCCTATACTTACAGTATGCATAGATTACGCTAACCCGACTCACTAGCAGGTTTACATACTGCTTGTACAGTATGTACAGGTTTACATAATGATTGTATGTTAGTGAACCACTGGCCAAATGAAGTCGACACCCATAATAAACACCGCCCGTAATGTGGTCAAGTCACCTCTCGTTATTTCATGCCGTGCTTGTTCTGACGTACTTGTGCTGTATCTCATGCTTGTTTAACAAGCATCAATCAGACTTACGTTGGGTTTTTTTCAAACCATTACTGCAACAAGTCGATCTGGCAGATGATTTAAAACACGGTTTTCTCCAATATAGTCAATATCTTCTTTCTCATCTTTTTTCTTATCATAATAGCTTATAGTGTAGGGTACCATCCTAGAAATAATAAATTATTAGGTTAGATTTTAATTAAGTAACCTCTGGCGGCCACTGGCGATATTGACCAATAAGCTTTGCGAAACTGAGGCATGTGACTATATCTGGTTATAATTCCATGACACGCAGTCACCAAATATATTAACAAAATTAGGCACCAGTCCTACAAGTTCGATGTCTCTGGTTCCATAGTTCTACTATACCACCTCTACGGTTCTATGGTTCTACAGTTCTATTGGTTCTATTGGTTCTGATGGTTCTTATGGCTCTTAGGGTTCTATTGGTTCTGATGGTTCTTATGGTTCTATTGGTTCTTATGGTTCTATTGGTACTTATGGTTCTATTGGTTCTTATGGTTCTATTGGTTCTTATGGTTCTATTGGTTCTTATGGTTCTATTGGTTCTTATGGTTCTATTGGTTCTTATGGTTCTATTGGTTCTTATGGTTCAATTGGTATATAACCAATATTGGTTCTTATGGTTCTATCGTTATATAACCAATGGCGGTGTTAAGAGGCGGCCTATCTGAGCTCTCACTATTTTTGATATTAGTGTTGTTCTTATCGTATGCTACATCTGAAAAATCTTATGATGGTACAGCTAAAGATATCTCGTCTATCCTGATAGTGTCTAAAGCGGATGTTCGTTCATATCCAAGCCGTAATTCAGGAATATCTCGCCGCCTTAAAGGTGAAAGCATGCCTTCATATCAGAAGGCAATGAGAGGTATTTATTTGGTCAAGCTGTCTATGTATGCAGGATACCTGTTGTTGCTAGCGGGTGATGTTAGTCTAAATCCTGGTCCTTGTACGGGGAATCGAAATGGTCAAATATGTCCAGTTTGTTCTAAAGTTATTTGGCGAAATCAACCTCGTTTACAGTGTCGGTTATGTGAAGCGAACTGCCATCTTAAATGCGTTGGCGTTGATTTTAATTTGAATAACTTTTGCCAAGCATGCAATGTTCAGCAAGATATGGACGAGGAAACCGACAATACAACAGGATTATATGAGTATCTGCCTTCTGGACTGAAGAATATAACGAGAATGCGTGGTTTTAAAATCGTTCACCAAAATATTCGCAGCCTTCGCAATAAAGTTGATCAGCTGCGCCTTATCATGCATGAACTGAAGTCAGGTATTCACTTATTAGCGTTGACAGAAACTTGGGCTGACAGTGGGATGCACGATGGCGAATTTGAGATCCCAGGTTACAAATTGTTTAGGCGTGATAGAGGTTCTGCAGGTGGTGGCATAGCTGTCTATGTTAAAAATGAGATCATGGCTACAAGGAGGGATGATTTAGAAGACTCAACAGTTGAAGGACTTTGGCTCGAGATTTCTCTACCTAAAACGCGTGGATTTCTGGTAGGAACCTTTTACAGGCCTCCCAATTCCTCGAAATACCACGATAAAGATTTTATGGCAAAATTGGAAAACAACCTGGACAAGGCTACTTCTGAAGGTAAAGATTTGTTTATGTTGGGCGATTTTAACTGTGATTTCCTAACCAAACGTGCTAGCATTCCTGAATGTAAACAATTGAAATCACTTTTTAAAAGCTTTCATATTAAACAAGTGATTAAAGAAGCCACTAGAGTAACCCCAGATTCAAAATCGCTCATAGATTTGATAGCTGCCAACAACCCGCATAATATCAGTAGTTCTGGAGTGATAAGCTGTGGGTTTTTTTGCCCATGGTTAGATAGTAGCATAAAAAATGCGATCAAGCAACGAGATTATCTGCATAAAAAGGCACGTAAAACAACAAACACTGAAGACTGGGCGAACTATCGTAGCCTTAGAAACCGGGTTAATAACATGATTAAAAGAGCAAAGGGAGCTTATAATAGGCGGCTATTGGAAGAAAACAAGGACGATAGCAAAACGTTTTGGAAAACCGTTAAAAAGATCATACCTACTGAAAGCAAAGAAGTATCCTCGGGTGTTAAAATTGGGGATATTGATAGTAACGATAAAGTTTCTATTGCGACTGCATTTAATAAGCATTTTATTGGTGCCGTCAAGCGTCTCAGAGATGCTGCTGGGGCCTCTATAGTTTCCGTTGCTCGCACTATTAGGACAAGTGCATCTACCTCATTTCGAGCTCGACAGTTTCAATTTAAAGAGGTTCCAGTGAATTTTACATTAAAGCAACTCCGTGGACTGAAAACCGGAAAGGCAGCTGGTTTGGATAATATTCCACCACGTTTACTAAAGGATACTGCAGACATTGTTGCTACACCACTGACAATTATCATCAATGCTTCTTTACGGCAGGGTCGAGTACCAGATGACTGGAAATCCGCACGTGTAATTCCCTTATTTAAGAAAGGCAAGGCCGAGGACCTAGATAACTATAGACCGATTTCCATCCTCCCCACGGTCTCAAAGTTGTTGGAGAGAGCCGTTCACAAGCAAGTTGGTGATTACCTAAGGGAACATAATATTCTAAGCCCTTATCAATGTGGATTTCGAAAAAATCACTCAACAGAATTTGCAGCTCTCTCCTTTGCTGACACCATTCGGAGACATATTGAACAAGGACAGCTGACAGGGGCAGTATTTGTTGATTTTCGGAAAGCGTTTGACAGCATAGATCACCATCTGTTACTAAATAAACTCTCCGCTTTGGAAATTGGGAACCAGGAGTATGCTTGGTTTGAGAACTATTTACATCAAAGAACTCAAAGTGTTGGTTATCAAGGTGTGTTTTCCGAACCCGAGCTTATTACATCTGGTGTCCCGCAAGGCTCAATACTTGGCCCAATGTTATTTGTTCTGTATGTTAATGACCTGCCAAATGCTGTACGTAACTGCAGCATATTAATGTACGCGGACGATACTGTTCTATTCTTCGCTGACTCAGATGTCTCAGTAATTCAGAAGAAGTTAAACGATGATCTCGATCTAATGGGAACCTGGTTACGAGATAATTGTTTGTTTCTCAATACATCAAAAACGGAATCAATATTATTTGGGACCCATGCAAGGCTCGCTCGTGTAAGTGAATTTAACATCACGATTAACGGTCGTTCCATTAAGCGTGTGACAGAATTCAGATATCTTGGGGTTCTTTTTGATGAATGTATTACGTGGAAATCTCATGTTGAATCCATTCTATCCAAAGCTGGCAAAAGAGTAGGGATGTTCGGGCGAATCAGAAATGATTTAACACCTTATTGTGCAAACATTGTATATGTATCCTTTGTTCGGCCTATTCTTGAATATTGTGACACTGTGTGGAATTGTTGCGGATCAGGAAATGCCAAGAATCTGGAAAAATTGCAACAACGTGCCGCCAGAATTGTAACGAAAATACCCGATAGTGACAGAGCTATGGAAATGATGAAGTGGCCTTCTCAAAAGTTGAAGAGCTGTTGAGCGCTATCAACAACAACACGAGCTTCTGCCTCAGTAGAAATTTTGGTGCCGAATCTTTCATCCCGAAGTATGTTCGAGAAAGGAAAAACAAGTCTTGTACAGCCATAAAGTAAATATATTCTATTTTAACTAAATTCGACTCGTATTATAATAGTTTTGGGCTTGTATTAACCGAAAAATCTGTGCGCCATGACCGGCTGGCATGATCGTTTATGAAATTAACATATGCGGTCAAAAGTTTATTAATATTAAATATTTCACTTACATACCGCGAACCCAGCCCGGCCAGCCGAACCAATATATACTGTAGTGTAGGCATTTTGTTTATGCTTTTTGTCGCCTTAGTTTAAGATTTTGATTTGGATATCTATTATCCATATAATGTATAGGGACTGTGTCAGTGTGTCTTGTTGACTTGTTAGACCGCATGGCTTGGTGTAATACGATCTCTAGTTTTTTATCTATGAAAATAATATAATCTCGTTGCATTACAAGTTTTTGGTACGTTTTTATCTTTCCTTGCAAAGAATCAGATGTTCAGTTGAGTTTATCAATTTAATCTGAATAGGATTAAGTTAGGTTGGAATATATTTTAGCCTTTTAGGTTGGAATATGTTTTAGGTTAGGACTTAGGTTAGGTGGGGGTATTAGGGTGGGGGGTATTAAAAGGGTTGGAATAGACTGGGATGGTGTTAAAAATTGAGCAATTTCACATCCACGAAATGTCCCATATAGTCACCCATTTCTAACCAAACTCCTTTTGCTTCGTGGCAAAGGTGTGAAAGGCGGGTGTCTGGCGCCTTAAACCAGTTTGCTCTTTTTCGGCCTTCCAAAGGCTGTCCATGTCGGAATCACAGGCATGCTGATGAGCCCTGATATTGGGCGAAACAGTAATTCAGTTTGCACCTCACGTTTTATTTACCGAAAATCCCGAAAAAGATCTAGTGTGGGTATTAATAACTAATCATACCCCCGGGGACATTTCCGTACCCCCCCCCCGAATGTTCACAAACGAAAATTTTGAATATAAACGTACGAAAAATCCTGGATCCGCCCATGGGCACGGTAGAGCCTTGTTGAGCACTAAGAGACAGGTGATACTTGGTATCCGCTGTCCCGGAGCTGAGTAACAAACCAAAATCAAAAAATTAATTGGCCCAAATTTTGGCCTTCAATTTTGCGCTCACTTGGCCTTCTATCAGAATGCTGACTGAATTAAATTTTTTCATACCGGATACAGATGTTGATGCAACCTGGACGAAATTCTCACCTGAGATATGTTGCAGAGCAGTTGCCACAGGCCCTTGCACAGTGGCATCTGCTCTTGCAGTCATACCCGAGGAAACCAAAGGAATTTGCTGAGCGTCCGTGGTCGAGGTGGACGAAGACGAAACGGGTATCATGGGAGTAGGTAACTGTAACGTGGCAAGGACTGCTTGCGAGACGGCCGATACAATACGCTGGATATTGGCATCAGGTAAGACGTTGGAGCAGGCCACCACTCTGTCGACGGTCGAAACTGTACGGTCATCCGCGTAGCAGGGAAATTGCTGGAGTTTCATCTGGCGTTGCTGTTACAGCTTCTCGGCGGCGAGATGTTGGTCGTGCACTACTTCGAGATACACTACGTTGAGAACGGTTATTAAGACGCGTGGCAGGCATGGTTCTGAAAGAACCTAAAAACTAAAAAAACTAAACCAGAGCGCAGACGTACAGAGCAAAGCTTTATAGAAGCCAATATGCACCATAAATTACATAGACGTTGTGACATGTAACACAAATTAAATGCAGCAGGGTAATCATGGCATACAACATGGTCGCTGCAAATTGAAAAGCCCATAATGCTGCGACGGCACATCGGGCAATCTGAAAACAACTGGATACTGCTCCATCCCAACGTATATTGATTTCAATGAACAAATTGTGAGCCATCTGAAAACAGTGAAACTGCTCCAACCCAACAATGCGATAAAATATCATGTTCAAGTAAAATTTGTGGGCCATCTGAAAACAGTGAAACTGCTCCAACCCCAAAAAGAACGAAAATATTCATGTTAAAGTAAAATTCGTGGGCCATCTGAAAACAGTAAACTGCTCTAACCCAAAATACAATGAATTAAGCCTTCATGTTCAATAAATAATTGTGGGCCATCGGAAAACGGGTGAACCGCTCCAACCCAACAATTATCAATATATTAAAAACGTACAGGACAGTACAAATAACGAAATAAGCCATACGATAGAACACAAGGACAGACCCGTGGCACTGACTTTATATAAAACCTGTGCATAAACATTGAAATCTCAACATGGGCGAACAGCCAAGTTGCTCTAGCCCATATAATATAAGTGGTAGCCGTATTAAATAACAATTAAGCATGGACTGACACATAGTATCATTATTAAAGAATGTATATCAAATTAAATTGGCAACATACGAATTTAATCTGCCATGTGCACGTCAGCACAAAAGTGAGTATTAGCGCGGCTGACGAAAATGCAGGAAATTACAGTCACACGAGATATAATAAGTCAAAGTCCGCACACCATCATATAGGATGGCGGGAAAATGTAGATCACGTATATTTGTAAATATAGAGAAAAATTACTCTTTAATTAAAGATACAGCTCTTACAAGTAATAGATACAGCATGAGCAGCCGAGCTGTATCTGATTTACAAGGCGAGCTGCAATCTTTCTTAAAATACAAATGCATCTAAGTAATCAAGTTCACCAACTATTTTGGGGATACGGTCTGTTTTAGCCGAGAAAATCGAAGCTAAAGTTCATTTAAATCAGGACGATGCTGTATCCGATTTACAACCACTGCTACGGTATTGATTTCTTTTGAATTTTCGTCATGAATTATTAATGAGTATTTTAATTCTTTGATAAAGGTAGACTGCAGTTACTTGTAAGACTGCCCATGCCCGGTCAATAAGAATGTCAAAAACTGATTAAAACCGTTTTAGCCTTGTCGCAAAACTGCAGCCTTCGAATTAAATTCCTCGTCAGGCTTTCGTGATTTTGGATTATTTCGATCAATGACCTGACAAACAACGACTGCGCGAACGCCATATTTGTGGCGAAGCAAACCTACCAAGTCATGAATTTGGGAACCGACCACCTCTGGTTTTAATGTAGCTAGGTCATTTGTACCTATTTCTAAAACTACAATATCGGGAGCAAGTTTCGTGATCTCAGGGAGGTCAAATTTTATTAATTTGTGGACCGTACGTCCCCCTACATCGTAGAGAGAGACCGAAATTGAGGTACCTAGGCCAAAATTCTGTCTCGCTCTATCGTCAAAACCATTAATAAGGTCTTGCCTTAAACGACGCACAAAAGAATGACCATTAGAATAAAACAAAGTAACTTGATGAATGAAAACCAACTTGAGTACCAACTTGACATGTTGCAGCAGTCCTCGTGTAGTAAGGAATGAGAAGATAATGCATATCACAGCTATTATATAGCACCTGCCTTCCCGTTTTCCCACGCCTTGTGCTCGTGTGACTAAGCGTATAAATTAAATTCTCCCGCGCAAATATTATATGCATATAATCTAAATAATTATTTTAAAGGCGGGAAGCAATAAAACATTTATTGCTATGCCAATATTTCCTTTTATCATTTTCAAGAAACATTTTATCTAAATTGGACTTTGATATTTTCTTGTTGTCTTAGAAACCTTGTGATAGTTTGCAAGTCTGTAAGGCTAAGGTTTTCCAGGAATGAGGGTGGGGAAATCCAATAAACAGTAGAGAGATATGTGGTCACATTCTAATATAAAAAAGTTGGCTGTTTCGCTTTATGTGAAAGTTCGTCAGCATGCCTAGGAAACACCAGTTACATTGTTTCAGTCAGGGAATCCAACATGGACAGCCTGACCAACACACAAGTGAAGGTCTAGCTGAATTTAACATTTTGCATAACCCAGAGCAAGGGGGGCTACCTTCCATGGCTGTTGGGCCCCACCAACCCAGAGCTGGCTGGCTTTCAAATGCCTGATACTTGCCTTTTAAACCTCAACCGAAGCAGACAATGTCTGGTTAGGAGTCGGGAGAAGCTTTTGTTAATGACCATAATGGACATTACATGGACATAGACATAGAGGAGCTCAACTCTCTACATCATCCCGATCATTCTAACCCCCATCTAATATGCCACTACCCATCCTCCTACTAACCCATGTTACAATGAGCTGTCTGGTTTTCAGGCACCAGCAACCCAAGTTCAATTCCTGTCCAGTGCAATTATCAGATTAAAAGTTCATAATAGCCACATGTGAGATGAATGCTTACTTGATGTATAACGATAATACATGGAAATTTGTAGAAATGTCGTGTAGATATTTATTGCTTAGCTTTTGATCTAGCTGTTTCCCAAGGCCCAGACCTTATTACTTATATGTTTAAAAGTTATGTTATTACTTGTTATTACTGTATGTTATATATATATATATATATATATATATATAGACAATTGACTGACTTGTAATATGAACTGAGGACGAATGTATTATGTAAACTACTGTGGAAAGGCAATCTAACTCTGCATCATGATTATGACATACTAGTGAGTATCTAGAATTGAAACACTACCTAAGTAGTGTTTATAGTACAACATGAAGCATTTAATAGCACTGGTTTATATAAGTGTGCTCAACGCAGATTATGCTAATATGGAACGGATATCAACAAAGGTTAGGGAACTAACATGACAACAAACTAACATCGATATTGAATCCATATTGATGAACTACTGTACCT
This sequence comes from Paragorgia papillata, assembly GCA_035771165.1. Lineage (NCBI taxonomy): Eukaryota > Metazoa > Cnidaria > Anthozoa > Scleralcyonacea > Coralliidae > Paragorgia > Paragorgia papillata. Next base: position 1,224,800 of record JAWNZC010000344.1, on the reverse strand, counting down.
ATAAGCTTACCTTAGAACGACATAGGCTTTCTCTAGCTGTCCGCCTTCATGTGTTGTGGCAAATAGACCGTCTCAGCACCGATGTCTTCCCAATCTTGGGGAAATTCTCTCCGGCCACCAGTACTCGACAAGCACAGATTCTCGCAGACAAATCAACATACATTTGCCGCAAAAGAACTTCATCGCTGCTTTTTAAAGCACACAATGCATGAGCTAACAAGTTTGTAGAAGCCATGAATCGATCGAACAGAATTAGACTGAACGAAGACCTTGCAGACCGCATTTTGCAGGCTTCCGGTAAGGCATACTTTCGGTAAGGCATACTTTCAGCAAAGCAATCAACCAATCAGATTCAACGATTTGCCTCGTTTTGGACCAATGAGAATGGCTAAATCGGCCTAAATCCTGCAAAACACCTAAACCGGTCAGCGTTCGCAATTTATCTGGTTTGGACCAATCAAAATATCTAATCGGCCCAAATCCTGCAAAAGTCTAAGCCAGTCAGCCCTCGCAATTTTTCTTGTTTAGACCAATTAGTAAGTTAATATATGATGATATTTATAATTACTTCTTAACAATTTTCACCTTAGTCATCTGACTTATTTGACTAACGCTAAATCCGCCCTTGGAACTGCTGTGTGGTTTCTTACGGGTGTTGAAAGATCGTAGACAGCTGTTGATATAATTCTGAGCGGCGATTTCGCTGCCCTTGTATTGACGCTTTAAACCGGAATCGATATGGTGAGTAAACAACACAAAAGTGGGTTTGTCGGTTTGACCTGGCTCGCCAATCGGTAATCTGTCCCGAAATTTTAAACTCGCCGCGCAAAAATGACGCCTTTGTAGGAAGCTTCTCCTCTTTAGTGGAGGGTTGCCAGCGAGCTCAAAAGTCTGAATTCGTTCAAACGAATTGCCAATGCTGGTTTTTGGTAGTCGAGCCGGAGGTGGTAGTGGGTTTGGAAAACTACTCGTGTTTTGTTGTGCAAGGGTTTCGCTACTGCTTCTTGTACTGCGGCGAAGAAGGCGGGTTGGTTTACAGACATCTGTTCGGTAGAACTCCTCACTGAGGGTTGCTCTGGGTTTTGAGACTATGGTACGGGTGGACTCTTCTATAGTCACGTCTCGTTCTGTCATTTTCGACGAATTTCTCTCTTTCTTTCGACTGCAAATTCACTTGAATAAGCGTACACTCGTATAAACGTCTTCTCGCAACACGATTGCGTGTCAATGACATCCTAGGCCTTTTCCGATTTCGATCTCGCTGCGTGATTTAATCTCGGTTATAAATAACCCCATTATACGAATATAATGTAACTATATTAAAAATAGTCAGATTATTTGCATAGGTAATAGCATGGTTTCGAGGGCAATTTGAAAAAAAAGCACGAGTGAGTTTTTCAAAGACTTCGGACCCGTGCTGTTCAAGATCTTTGTCCAAGAACTGTATAACGTGTGCGTGTTTTTTTCAAATTGCACGATAAATCATGCTATAACTTATTGATAATATACAGGAAAAAATTTCCAAAAAATTGGAGAGAATCTAAATTTCCAATCAGAATGCTTTGTGTAAATAACATGCATGAAAACAAATTTTAACAGGAAAAGGTTTTCTTCCAGTCAGAAATTATTTTTGCATAAATTTAAATAAAAATGAAAAATTTGCACTGAATTTCATTTTTCTGCACTGTATTTAGTTCAAATTGCACTCTTCTTAGCTAATCGAGTTGAATTTTTTTTCATCTATATTATTAGCGTATAAATATATATGAAATAATGTTAGTAACTTTTATTAACAACATTACATAAAATTATAGTAATTATTGCAACTGTTTTACAGTACACGTACGCTTCAAAGTTCCTTGGACTGAAAGAATCAGTGAAGATGCTGCTGATTTGTATCTATCTCTGAAGTACCCGCCAATTGTCTTCGTTTATGACACCCCCTGTGGCTTTGTAAGGCATATGGAGTGCAGGTCTCCAGACACCGCAAAGACACTATGGGGCGATAGAAGTTGTTGTTTCGAGAAACCCATTTGTGACAAGGTACCAGATAACGTGTGTATGGGTAAAAAGTAAAATTCCGTGATTGTCCCATTTATTTACGCTCAACCCTCAACAGGTTCTTATGTAATGGAAATTTAAATGCTAATATTTTAGCATACAGTTTCTCATTCTCTAGGTTCTTATACACGTATTTACAAAATATTATAGCTGAGACTAATAATATTTTCTTCTTTCAAGAACCACAATGTGCCAACTATTGTGCCACCAGAATATAAGGATTGCTCCATATGCCCTGATCAAGCTGCTGCAAATAAACATCCAACAACTGGCACAACTCAAAGATATGTTGTTGGTGATAGATTCCACGCCAGCACAACCCCCCACAAGTCACCATCCTAGTCCTAGTCCTTGTTTCAAAATTCGTGAACACTTTCACTTTACAGCTCAGTTGTTTATTGAGGAAGAATTGTGATGTTATGACGTCCTAAGTGTGACACTTACTATTCCATCTGCATCAAATAATACAAGTCTACTCTCACCTCGGATCGACGAAGGTTCACTGGCCTAGCTTTCTTATCACTAGCTTTCCTTCTGCAACCGCCAAAAGTTGAAAGTTAAACAGTTCAATTTTAATTTCGAGCTCCAATTGCCAAATTGGACAGACAGCCTTGTGCTTTTTATATAATATACTGTCGCTACGCTAGATCCCAGGAACACTCGAAGGGCCAGAACGATTACGAATGTTGCTAGGCCTTCTCGTTTCCAGCCTCTCCCCAGTCTTCCCAAGAACCCAAACCGACTACGCGGCCAAGCTCATGGCGGAAACGAAAGGCTTAGAAACTAGGCTACATTGTGCCGATTTCATGATATCAATTTATGCAATCAATCAAACACAATATCCACCAGCATACAAGAATCACAAAACAACCGGAAAAACGTTAGGCAATTGAGAAGTAGTTGTCGTCAAACCTTTGAGACACACATCTTCTTCAATTACTTGATGGATTTTTACCAAAACGAAGAAATGGTGAAACGCCAAAAAAAAGAATTTGGTCAAGAAACGAAAAGATAACAAACCAATTACTAGGGACGGATTGCTGAGATTTAAGGTTTATTAGATATGTTTCTGATTACTATAGACCCTTTTAATAAGTATAGAATACGTAATTTTCACCCTAGGACATCAAATTCTTTTAAATTTTTCTTTTGAATTCTTTTCAATTACGTTTATTTTCTTAGCTTTTCAGTTTTGTATAGAATTCAAAAGGCTGAAAATGACGTCACTAGCCGAGGAAAATGACGTACTCTGCACTTATTTTTAGATTTAGATTTAATGACTTTATTGCCTATAGCAACTGGTGGTCAAACAGAGCGAAATGCCCCAATTGAAGATGACTATCACGATGTAAGTGTTGGTTTTGCGGAGGGAGGAAAACCGGAGAACCCGGCGAAAAACCCTCGAAGCACAGGAGAGATCAACTACAACTCTACTCACATTAGTTTCCAGCTCAACAACGGGGTCATTCCCAAGTGGTCACCCATCCAAGTACTAACCCCGTCTAACCGGGCTCAACTTTTGGTGAGAGGCAGTGTGCTAACCAGGGCGCTATAGGGCGGTGAAACGCGAGCGCGCGCGCTGATCGATGTGTGATGCGTAAGAAGACTGGCACGAGCGTACTTTCGATGAAAATTTGAGTCGAAGCGTGGTTTTGTGTACCGTTTGTTATTGCTGTTTAATCTTTAAACTATGTAATTTTAGAAGAACTTTTTAACAGGTACATATGAAGTACTATTTCGTTTAACATATGAAGGCTTTTTTTGCTTAAAAAGTTCCTCTATAAACATGTGATTATGGATAACGACTAGATCATTTGATGACTTCCATGGAGGGACAATTTCACCACCAGATCATAGCATGTTAACTGCTTGTCCGCGGTAAGATTTTCAGGTATGTTAAAGAGAATAATAGTATGATTAATTCTTAATATTTACATAAGAATCGGAGTTGATGGATTTTAGATGGAGTGATAAAAATGTATGCATATATTTAGCTTAACTCTTGCCTATTTAATCGCTAAGTAGTAGGAAGAAAAGCAAATACAACTTATGATTTCAGTCTGTTTCGATTCTTGACAGGTATATGAATGACTTTATGCGTTTCCTAAGCACTAGATAGGAATAACTGCAAACTGCAAACTATTTTTACTCTCAGAGCGATTTATGAAAATACGACTTCATGAAGGGTATAGGCGGCGCTTCCTGTGTTAAAAAGCTGTCCGCACGTTGTGAATTTGTTATCAGATAGCTGGGATGATTCCATGTAAGCTTTCACTCAAAAACTTCAAATTTGAGTTGATGGTTTCATTATATTCCTTTGACAAGATACCCTACCTAAAATTCGATAGGTTTGTGTTCTATCGAACATTGCCGGAAGACTGATATAAACGTGAGCATACAATAACGTGAACATACAAAGATCTCTCAGATTTTACACGTCATTTATATGGCGTAAGCAAGTTCATATTTTTTTCACTTTATTTGAGAGTGAGTAAACAATACTTTTTTAAAAGAAAAATGTGCGATACGTTTGGTAAGAGTGGCTGACGCACTTGATTCTCCTTGTAAGCGTATTAAAGTGTTAAGCTATCAACCCACTTCTTCAGCTGGTCAAAACTCTTCGACTATAAATACATCCGAAGTAGGGCAAAAAGGAAACGATAGAGAGCAACCCGTTGCTGATTTTGAAGATGGTTTTGTAAAATCAGTACCAACGCTACTACAGTACTGTGGGAAAATTACTTTACAACCTGAAGAACTTCTTCTCTATTCCTTAGTGAAAATTTCGTCACCATCTAGCAGGATTAATTCTTTAAAAGGATACACTCCAGAAAAATACTTGGTTGTCGCGAAAGCAATTTACAACGTTTATGGTGTCCGTTTTGATTGTGTCAACATTCAAAACTATTTCTATAGGTCAATTCACAATTTAACAAAGGGTCTTGGAAAATACAATGGGTATCTTAGATGGAGCTTTTATTCTAATTACATTGAGAGAATTATTTCAACACACAAAACAGTTCTCGTGAACCTACTTCTTAATTCAGGATTTAGCAGCACACACAATAACAACATGTACGATGAGTTACGTAAAGATCTAGAGATTGAATGCTTGTCCAGTTTGGAAGAGAGTAAGTTGTCGCAAAGTCTTGCATACAAGATCAGTAAGGTCAGTGCTAACATTTCAAGTAAGTTTCCCAAATGGAAAGTCAACCCTAATGTTGAAGAATCAAAACTGAACTTACACTATATGGGAAACAGTCCAGTGAATGTAGAATATGAAATAATTGTATTACCAGATGGCAATTATCACTTTGTCTTCAGGGGGAAGCCTAGAACTTTCAATTTAAATTGTAATCTTATACCCCCGGCAATTCATAATAAGAATCAATTATATTTGCTCATGAAATCTCTCGAGAAATTTCAACTTTGCTCCAGTGTTTCTGCTGAAGACTACTTAGATCTGTTACCTGAAAGCAATGATATGGAAGTATTTAAGACGGTTGATGGAGAACCTGCAGCATTTGTTGAATCTACAGCAACCAATTTTCAACAGAAGATTATTAGATCTACAAATTGTAACATGTTAATTAAAGGTGCTGTATGTTGCAAACTATGTTTGCAGACAGATCATTACATGAGAACCCTCAAATCCCGAAGCCAAGAAATGAGTACCACTTCTAAGCATACTCGATATGATTATATGACCAAAGATAAGCTTCTCAAGCATAGCAGAGAAATGGCATAAAAAATGCATGCAATGCATGTTAAACTAAAAAGGCTTGAACAATATAAAAAAGAAATGAGTTTAGTTGGAAGCAATACCGACTCTGATTTTAGAAAATTATTTCAACAGTTATATGATGGATTAAGTAAGAAAATGGAGAAACATGATAACAATACTTGCTATTGGGATGGTTGTCGTGTAGAAAATGAGTCTAAATCACCAGAGTTACTACTTGGGCATATAAAACATGATCATATTGAAACAGTTGATGATGTAGCACCAATTAACAGGCAATATACTTGTGAGTGGTTGGGCTGCAACAAACAGTTTGGTAAAAAAAAGCTTCTCAAAACCCATATAGTTGAACACACCGGAAGTGAGTCTGATGAATTTTTTCTGACACTTTTAAAAGACCAAGCCAAAGCTTTGAACATGCCTTCAAGGCAAATGAGGTGGCACCCTTTGATACTGAAGTGGTGCCTTCGAATGTATTCCAAATCACACAGCATATATTCTGAGTTACGAGAATCTGGTTTTTTAAAACTTCCCAGTGGAAGAACTCTTTCTGATTACAAGAACTTTTGTTCATCAAAATCGGGTTGGCAAATATCAGTTCTTGAGGGTATGAGAAATAATTTTATTGAAAAGAAAATTTCAGGTGTAGGAAAATTTGGTTGTCTGTTATTTGATGAAGTCAAGATTAAAGAGGACTTACTCTTTGACCCATCATCCTGGGAGTTAGTTGGTTTCATAGACTTACAAGTAGACAGTGATAGTGGCACTGAAAGTATTGCAACAAAATCCACAGTCCAAGAAAATCTTGCAACACATGTTCTACAATTCTACTTTAAAAGTATGTTCACCAATTTTCAATTTCCCTGTTCTTATTTTTTAACAAGAGGAATCTCAGCGTATAACTTGAACAGAATATTTTCGCAAGGAGTTAGTTTGCTTCACTGTTATTATTTTAATGTGCTTCTTACTTGTTGTGATGGAGCTGCTGAGAATAGGACATTCATGGTGATGAATGGTTGCAGCGAAACAGTAAGCAAGACAAATAACCCATTTTCAAATCTACCTATGTTCTTTATGTCTGATCCTCCACATTTAATGAAGAAGCTCCGTAACAACATCTATAACAGCGGATACAAAGAACAGTCTCCAATGATGCTTGTTACTGAATTCTAAGAATGTTTTGTGTATTTAAGAGACAAACAGAGACATCTTTTCTCAACCGATATTAAAAGTTCACATGTTCACCTAGACAGTTTAAGTAAAATGCGTGTTAAGCTTAATGCAGATGTTACAGGATCAACTCAAAAATTTATTTACAACTGTGAGAAGTTATGGGGTGTTTTCAATGATCATAAACCACTTTCGTCAATAACAGATTCAAGAATTAATGATTTGGATAATGTTCTTAAATTTTTTAACAATTGGAGAGATGAACTTGCTTCCATATTTCCAACTAAATCTGAGAGATCATCACACTTTATCACTTGGCAAACAATGTTTGATTTACAGGTAAATCAATGAATGATTTACATATAAATTTGATTTACTTTTTGATTTTATCACAACGAACAATACTACCTAATTAATGAACAACTAACTACATACATGTACACAACTAACTTAAGTAATGTTTTCTCAAGAACAGTCTTCTCAAAAAAATTTATGTTACTTTGCATTACAATTCTTATATTTTCAAGTAAGGCCAAAGCAATTTGTGGCTGTTAAAAATATATAAAAATCTTGTATATTTATGGTACAATTAATCTACATACTGCAGTTGGTGTATTGTTAAGACATTATTAACCGGCACATGCAATATTTAAGATTTTCTTATATTTGCCTCTTTTGATAGTTATTACAATTACAGTAGTTTTGCGCACTATGACTGGTATGAAATGTACAACGTCAGATAGTACATGTAATATACTATGATTACTGTCAGCTTTATTCAACCTTCCTCGTATGAAATTTCAAGTGAATGAAAGGTTGTTGCCAATAATGTCAGCATACTTGAACCAACACAAAATTAACAGATTAAGTAAATAATGTAACATGTTTCAGTATTTCTGTAATATAATGTCAAGTTTGTACATTTTGTGCTTGCCTTTTTAGGGTGGGCCATAACATTTTGTAGTTGCTCATTATAATTTAACTGATTACCTACAGTAGTAGGCAAAGTTTTCATTATTATTTTTACTTTGCAGGTTTCAATTAATGGATTTAAGGATCTGGTGGAATTTATTGAAAGTTCTGAGTTTCAATCCCTCCATGGAAGTCATTATTTAATTCCAAAGAGGCTCAGTCAGGATGTTGTTGAGTCATTTATTTCTTTGCAAAGGCAGGCATGTGGGGGTACAAACAATATGACTGCCTACACTTACGGTTATAATGTGAACAGTGCAATTTCGTATTCTGCAACAAAACTTATAGCTAAAAAACAAACAAATATTTTGGAAAATGATGAACTAGAACTTAGTGGAGAACAAGCGATTAACACCAGTCTACCAAAGAGAAGTAATGTCCAGGGAATCTTCAACAGAAATATGTGGCCAGTGCATCTTTAAGTTCTGTGATGTCATTATTTTGCCAACTATTAAAGTAGAAAGTATTGTTAGTAGGCAGTCATAGCCTTAATAGCCTGCAGAGCACTAGAGCAGGCAGGGTGGCCAAGAGAATTTAATCAGTGGCGTAGCCAGGGTTTTGGGTTTGGGGGGCAAGAACCTCAATCTCCTAGAGGGGTCCGGGTTTCTAGGGTGTCTGAAATGCTATTTCCTGCATTTTGAGACTAGTATTTAAGAGTAATTTGAAAGCAATAAATTACACAATTTGTTGTTATAAAACCAGAACCTAGAATGATACATGTCAGAATATCTTTAAATTTATTTATAAACAAGTTGTAAATGTAAAAACAACTTGGAGGTATTTTGTACAGACCCTTAGTAGTGTGTAATTTATAGCAAATGCATATGCCTGCTATATATATAACATTACTAGTCTACTCACTTGGCCTTAAAACAACTGTAACCCCCCCCCCCCCCCCTACAAGTTTCTACACAGATTTAAGTTTTTCACAAGAACAGTCTTGGAGACCATGTGTGGGCAGCGACTGCCCCCCCCCCCCCCCCTCGCTCTCCCTTGGCTACACCTCTGAATATAATAGGTATATATAACAGGTATTCTGGGAGAACACAGGAGCAGCATTTATTTGTTTTTATTACCAAAACTTATGATTTGTGGCATGGGACAAGAAAAACATTAATGAATATGTCTGCATTCCTTAGCCTTTGAAATTGCCACTGAGATCACTGAAATATGATTGGTCCATTTCCCACTTTTGAATTCTCCAACCAAAAAGGTTTGGAAATCATGATATGGTTCTTTGCCCGATGCTGCGCATCATCAGTTTTGGTCAAGGTGCTTATATAAGCTTATATATATAAGCACCCTTGGTCAGGGTGTTTATATATTCACCCTGGTTTGGGTAATACAACTACAAGGGATGGCAGATCTCTCAGAACACCTGCCCTGCAGGCTATCATAGACTCTACCTTAGGCCACACACGTTTTGATAATAGTTTATTGTCGAATTTAAAAAAAAAGAAGTTTATTGAATCTTGTTTAAAATAATTATAAGACTGTATGTACAACAATCATCTCATGTCTTTGAACGTCATGTCAGTTTGGCATATGGAAACAAGTATTTGCCGAACTCTGAAGTCTGGCCTGCGCATGCTCAGTACTTCTCAGTTTTCTGTTTTCACCATGTGGCCATGGAACTTATGGAAGCTGAAGTACAATGAGCTAAACAAAAGACAGGTGCATTTACAGACAAAACAGGGCCCAAGTTAACGTGATCAGATAATTTCGTCGTTATTACAGTCATTTTCAACGTGTCTTTGATTGTTTTAATGCAAATGAGATGGCTATTGTTTCATCAAATATTTTCGTGTATGAACGTTTCTCAGCAAAAAGATATGACATCAAGCACAAAATATCTGTATAAATATCTTAACTGGAGGTAAGTATTGAAAACACTTTCTGAATTAAATATTATACTATACACAAAACATTTTAAAACTCGTGTTATGCACTTACCTCTTCAGGAAATTTAACAATTGGTGTTTCTCCTTTTATTGCTTCGATGAGCGCTGTGATTTGCTTAGTTTTCTTTTTTCCGTTATAGCCAGGTAGTCCAATAGCCTTTAAAAGCTTGGTCAACTCCTTTCCTTGCAGTTCATTTAAAATTTTTGATTTTTATGACTCTGTTAATTCGGTAAGATTAAGTAAAAAGGCTGTAACGCTTTCCGGCCATTCAAATTTTTTTCCGCAATTTTTCAATTTCTGGATGTGTTTTTCGAGAGGTAGACAAGATAGAAGTTGCTTGATTTTTTTTTCTTGAACTTGCTTTTATTTCATTTCGTAAGGCCAAACTGTTCTTATTTGGTTTCAGACCTTCTTTTTCTCTGACTATCTGTTGTTTTGATTTGACAAAAAAAGTGACAATTCTCTGTAGGACAACAGTAGTTGCTTTCAAATCGAAATTGGGAACCAAATTCAGCCACTTTTGTCTCAACTCTTTATTTATAGCTAATTGAGATGAATAATGCAAAATAACTTCGCCCTTGTGAGAAGCAATGTTCATCGGATTTAGCAACTCTTCGACCAAGCTATGCAGGTAAACGAAAAAAGGTATTACATGTTGATGAATGATAAATCGGTAACTGTTGTCGCCCTTTTTCACGTCCTGTCCTAAATGAGAAATGATAGCCAACGCCGACGACTTATCCGCATGCACAATTGTTGATTCCTGTTTGTTCTCCTTAACAGGTATTTGATGTTGGCCTTTCATTATGACATCTCTGGCTCGCTTTATAGACCAGCCAGCATGGTCTCTTACAGTTTCGCTTTCACTCTCGTCACGATAGGTGGCTGAAAATTGACTCGTACATATGGGCGGCCGTTACCACCAAAAATACCTCGGTGGTGAAACCAACTAACGTATTACGAACTGACGTAACAAAAATACAAATGATTCAATCAATATGAGTGAAATGACTCAACTAGTTGTGAAATGATTCAAGCAGTTGTGGAATGATTCAACCAGTTGTGAAATGATTCGATCAATACACGTGGAATGACTCAACCAGTTGAGAATTGATTCAATAAATGTGCGTAAAATGATCCGACTAGTTGTGAATTGACTCATCTGGTTGTGAAATGACTCAAATGCTTAGAGGCGGCGTGCTGTTTTTGTAATTAATCCGACGTAATGTGTATAACAAGCGGAAACGTCAATCAACCTAAAGTGAAATCACTCAGCCAAATGTGAAATGACTCAACTAAGTGTGAAACGACTCAACCTAAAGTGAAACGACTCAACGTAAAGTGAAACGACTCAACCTAAAGTGAAACGACTCAACCTAAACTGAAACGACTCAACCTAAAGTGAAATGACTCAACCTAAAGTGAAATGACTCAACCAAATGTGAAATGACTCAACCTAAAGTGAAACGACTCAACCTAAAGTGAAATCACTCAACCTAAAGTGAAATCACTCAACCAAATGTGAAATGACTCAACCAAATGTGAAACGACTAAACCTAAAGTGAAACGCGTTGTTGACCCGAGACTATTACTGCTGACCACATTTTATAAAATACACCCGGCTCATATAATCAAGACTCCTCGCGATACTGAGTCTTTATATTGTAATTTGTTCGTGGATTTGACCCGCTAAAGGTAAGTAATTTACGTTCATTGTACACATAAACAGTCTGAACCGTTGATTTTAGCTGTGTTCCTATCTTTTTAAATTTTAACAGTCAGTATTTCTATATAATAGCTCATTTACATGAATCCCGGTTCCTGCCACAAATCTAAATACATGGCCATGCATGCATGGTGTCAATATGGTCACACGTGCGTGATCGTGTCATTTTCGGCCTATAAAACTCCGGGTTGATAAAAACATGATTTGCAGGACCTGGTCGTTAATAAAGAACGTGGGATATCGATTATTTGCTCACTGTCGATCGTTCTTATGTAGGCTAATAGGGGGTCCCAGGGCATTCTCCCCCGGGAAATTTTCAAAATTTGAACGTCCAGAATAGCTTTTTCCATCTTTTCAGCGTGAAATTAGCGCAGTAACCGACAAGCTACAGCATTTATTTTCAAGGTATCAATAAAGAAAATTTTTTGAACACCTGTGTGGTCATTAACCTGAGTGTCAGCGGTCTGACTCTGTCATGTTTAATATGTGGTCATTGACCTTTGTCATTTTCGTCCATAACCTGTAAACAGACTGTCTTGACTCTTGGGCAGGGACGCCGCCAGGATTACGATTTTTCACTTTTTTTAGTAGGCCTGTGTCTGGGAAGGGAGGCACAAATATATGAGATGGGTATAAGCAAAAGTGGAACCCGAACCACGCGAGATTTGGCAAGGTTTTATAATTTAACGCACTCACTTTTACATTTTAGACACTAAAAAAAATGAAATGGAAACCAGAAAATGGAATTTTGTGTTGTAATTATTACTGTTGGCTTCTACACAATATATACCATTTCCTGTGTTTCTAAAGGAGTTTCATTTCACTATTAAAGTATTAATTACTGACTTGTCTGGCTTAATCAGTTAAAAAGTTTTTTCCAATTGTTAAAAATACAATTTTTCTTCCAGATCATTACCCAATAAATCTGTAAATTTTCCCTAGTTTTAAATACTGTATGATTATGTATAGATGCAATAAATTTGTTAATCGGTTGTATGTTCTAGATATGGATAATATTCATAGAGAATTGCGGTGTGCAGTGGAAGATATTATAAATATTCTACAACAGTCTTCAAATTCTGAGGAGCATGAACTGTGTGCAACAAGACTCGATATCCTTGGTGAAAACGCGTTGCTTCACAGTGACATCTCTCTTGAAATTGTTGATTTCTTAAATCGTGCTTCCTGTCTCCTGAAAAAGAAAACTAATCTGGAGCGAGAGTTTAAGTCATATGAAGCACCTTTACAAAGGCAAGGAGGACGGGGACGCCCAAGATTCTTAATATCAGAAGAACAACTGCTCTTTTTTAAAGGTACTGATTGTTTCAAATATACCAATGATCAAGAACTGAAGTGTTGCACAAGTCTAAATGAGAACTGAAAAATTAAACTCCCCAGATAATATCAGTCATTTATACAATTGGTCTATTTAATCTTTGCCATTTATTAAAATTTACCTGCTCTACTATGATCCTGCAATGATTTTCTTTCTTTGAAATTAATACTAGTATTTTGTCTTAGAAAATGGCTTTACTCAGAATGACATGGCATTGATGTTAGGTGTAAGCAAACGTACCGTGGAAAATCGTCTAGCGGAGTACAATCTGACTAATCACCAATGATTTAGTGATATCGATGATGATTCACTTGATGTATACGTTGAACGCATTGTGGCATATTTTCCATGATCAGGTAAATACAGTGACATTTAACCATGAGACTTTGAAGTATTGTTTACGTTTTAAGCCCAAGGTTCTTTTATATACCGTTATGTCGGGGTATACAGAACGGACACAAATTATGTAAATGACATCTAAAACGATCAATTTGGTAAGTTCATTGGCGTAGTAATTTTTCTAAAAATACATCGTCTAAGTCGAGAAAATCAAAGCTAAAGTTTATGCAAATCAACAGGAATCTGTCACATATGCAGACACTCATTAAACATGGATTTTCTTTGTGTTTTCCTCATGAATTATTAATGATTTTAGATATATTTATATATATTATTTCTTTTTTGGCAGGAGAAAAAACGATAGAGGGCAAACTAATATCTCAAGGAATCCCCGTTCAAAGAAACAGAGTGCGACTGTCGATTAAGAGAGTTGACCCTGTTGGTAGAAGAATTCGAGCAATAAAGGCTATTCAAAGGCGCGTCTACAATGTGCATTCACCTCTTGCCCTTTGGCATATGGATGGAAATCACAAACTTATTAGGTTATCTAACTTTCATTTCATATTTGCTTTGCATGTGATAAATCAGTTATTTGGTTTTGGAAGAAATAATTTAAGCAATATTTACTTATTAGTAAAACTATATGGATGAATAAGATGTAAATCTCTGTGTAAAGCCCTAATCAAACGAGAACGCAAGTTGGTAGTCACGCTATCTCAGCCAGCCGCTCTGAATAGTTTCCCGAAAATATCATGTATCGTGACAAAGTTAAAACTTGTTTAAAACACTCATGAAACCTTTATTTTGTTAATTTGACCGCCACAGAAATTCTGACTGCCAACTTGCGATGACTTGCGTTCTCGTTTGATAAGGGTTAGAGAATGGTCACTCGTGCTCTATGGGGTATAGAGCCCCTCGAATTAGGCCGAAGATCGTCTTGAGAATTGTTGCAACGACGAAGAAGTTTCAATTTTAACTATAAATGTGTTGGTTTTTTTGCGTCTAGCAGGTTTACCGGAGAATCTTCTCTATATAGACTACAGTAGTGACTCTATTGACTTCATTAGTGACTCTATATAGAGAGTTCACTGCGCTATGACAAAAGAATACAAAAGATCTTTGCAGTGGACTCTATATAGAGCTCACTAGTATGTCTAATCTTGATGAATAAAAAAAACTAAGGAATATAGAGCGTTGGAATACTCGACCGGGATTGGCTGAGTGGGTGCAACCATTCTCTGATTAGAAATTAGAGAATGGTTGCACCCACTTAGCCAATCCCGATCGAGTATTTCAATGCGCTCTATATTCCATAGTATTCTGATTCATCAAGATTATATATTAGTAAGCTCTATATAAAGATCTTTTGTCATAACACAGTGAACTCTATAGTCACTAATGAATTCAATAGTCACTCACTATTGTAGTCTATATAGAGTAAATTCTCGGGTAAATGTGCTAGGTGCAAAAAAAACCCACATTTATAGTTAAAATTGACTTCTTCGTGGTTGTAACCATTCTCTAAGACGGTTAAAGAATGGTCACTCTTGCTCTATGGCTCTATGGGATATTTGCTTAGTGGTATAGGGCTTTCACTATTGAAACATTCACTCGCTGGCCTCATTAACACTTTGAGGCCTGGACCTCTCCCTGTGCTGAATAAAATCGTCTGGCGTTAGCCAGAATAAAATCCTATGGCGTTAGCCAGAATAAAATCCTAAAGACTCGTCGTCAGGCTTCAAAGTGGTAACCAAGGCACACATGCAACTAATTTGGTTTGTATTTTGTAGGTGGCGCTTTATTATTCATGGTTGTATAGATGGGTTCAGCCGTGTTATAGTTTACCTTCAGTGTAGTGTCGACAACACATCGGCAACTGTCCTTAACCTGTTCGAAGGCGCTGTTTCAGAATGGGGTCTGCCATTGCGTGTCAGGGGAGACATGGGGGTTGAAAACAGAGACGTTGCACGTTATATGCTTTCTCACCAGGCAAGGGGGCCTGGACGAGGAAGCTATATAACTGGAAGAAGCGTGCATAATTCACGTATCGAACGACTATGGAGAGATGTGTATCAAGCAGTTCTCTCAGTTTTTTATGACCTTTTTATGCTTATGGAAAATGAAGGAATGTTAGATCCTGACAATGGTAACCATCTCTATGGTAACCATCTCTATTGCCTCCATGCTATCTACCAACCGAATATCAACAAGATGCTTAAGAGTTTCACAGATGCATGGTTAAACCATAAGATAAGAACAGCAGAAAACAAAACACCGTTGCAGCTGTTCATCATGGGCATGTAGCAGATTGGCAATGAAGATGGAGTGATACCAAACCAGTACTTTGAGAGTCTACCCGAGGTATGCAAGTCATATTGGCAACATTAGAAAGTATATTGTTTTAACGCTAGACAAGTTTGTTGCATACAGGTACAGCAAACGTTATAATGTAAACATTTTTCTCTTCCTACTATCTTATATATGTAAGGAGGCCATAGCAACATTTGGAGTCGATGCTGCCTCTGGTCTACCAAGTGACACCGAGACATCGGACGGTGTAATAATTCCTCCTACTCCATGGCCACTGGATCAAGAAAGTTTAGTTACTTTTCGTCAAGTGATGTCTACGATGGTAGAGACGGATCCGTGGGATACCGAGCCGTATATGCAAGCTTTACGTACACTAAACGGTTTATTGAGCGGTTCGTGTTATATATGCACGGTATATATAGTGATTGTCTGCGAGAGAAAAACACATGCAGAGTCAGTAGAGATAAGCACAAATTTGAAATTTAATCATCTCTAATAATTATACTGACCCTCAGCAAGTCCCATTGTTGTCTCTCCGCATTATATTGACGATTCCAGTCTGGCTAATGAAAATTGCACTAAGCTGTCTGTAATATGTTCAGTCATGTTGTTCACACAATCACACATCGATATGATAGCAGTTGGCGCAATTTCAGGATCAATCTTAATAACTTTAATGTAATTAATCAATACGCATAGACCTCACTCAAGCTTAAAAAGTGCCAGGGATTCTGAATTAAAAGTCTGATTTTACAAAAAGGACGAACATCTTTTCTGCGCACAGATCGCGTTTACGCAACCGTGTAGCGCTATGTAAGTAGTATAGATGTTTCTATCACTGTCACACTCATGATCTTCTTGCTGAGGGTCTTTAATTATAATGGGTACTATACTTACTGAGGCCAAGGGCTTTATTGAATACATTGCTGCCAACTGAGAGCGTAGCACGAAGCTACCTGAGTGTATTTCAATAATGCCGTTTGGCCGAACATTTATTAAGTATTGTACTAATGTACTATATATTAAATATTGTATTAAACATCTATTGTAATATAAAAATTATCATAGCGTTAATACACCACACATATATTATTAAACAAGAATCCCTACACGTTGCCAAAATACGTGTTTGCAAAACCGTAATCGAAGAAATTGAAGACCAATCCTTTTTCCTGTGGGACGCGTGATCCTGAGGCCAATGTTAACCTGTTTTTGCAAGTGTTTGAGGTTGGAAGGCAGGAGAGGGCATATTCATCAAACAAAATTGTAGGTTGCATACCATTACCAAGGATGGGTTCAGTTTCGCTTCCAGTAACAAATCTTAGGATATCTCCTAATTAATGACATAGAACCTCGTCTACTTGCTAGCAAAAAAAAATGCATCCAGGTGTCAGGCAATACAAACGTCGCTAACTTAAAATGAATACACTAGAACGGTAGTACGGTACGATTCATCCATGTGCGTGCGTCCGTCTGTCTGTCTACGCCAGTGAACTCGATGTAAGTTAAAATCTGATACCTGGAACGCTAACGAAGAACCAAAAAGTGAGGCAAAAAGTACCAGGCCCCTGCGCGGTTTGCAGGTAGGATTCAGTCTCCCACAAAATGTTTTTTACACGGCCGCCCGTCTTGAGCGAACTGCGAAGGCTCGAAAAAAGGTTTGAAAAAATTATCAGACTTAACGTGCATTTAATGGCTTCCCATTGTTGTGCAGTGCTGTTGTTGTTTTATTTATTGTATAGCAGTCCAAAACTATACAGTAAATTAAGCTAGGGATGAAAATAGGCTGAGAAAACAGACGTCCTTTTGCTGGCTAGGATGAAAACAGCCAGCTGAAAAGGTGAGAACAAGAGTGAGAAAGCTATTCTTGTACGAGTTTGAAGACGTATTGATACTTGATATCCAATGTCATTTTCTTATATCTGCTCCTTTTATTCTTTGTTCGAATTTGTTAAACGGCATTATGATATTTTAAGAAATAACTACAACTAGATTGTTTATTTTTCACGTTTACTCATGGCTAGTTGTTGTTTTCGGTACGAATGCGGAATGCTTTTTACTGAACAGTACACGACACTGATGAAACTGGTACTAACCTAAACGGCATATTATATACTAAGTTTGTGTTGATTTTTTGTAACCTCTTCGGAGTGACGAAACTCTAATATATATGGTTTATAATATAACGAAAATTTGATTTAATTTCTTCACTGACAAACTTCGTGCACGTTTTGTAAAGACAATGACTTTTACTATAGCAACAAATAAACAATCACTGCATAATTAGTTCGGCAGCATAGCACAACCAATCAACATTTAAAATGCACGTTTAGCAAAGCGTGATAAAATGATTCAATAAACAATTTTTTCAAACCTTTTCGAGCCTTCGCGGTTCGCTCAAGACCGGTGGTCATGTAAAAAACATTTTGGGAGACTGAATCCTACCTGCAAACCGCGCAGGGGCCTGGAATTTTTTGCCTCACTTTTTGCTCCCCGAATGACTGGACGTTAGCGTTCCAGGTATCACATTTTAACTTACATCGAGTTAACTGGTCTACGCTCAAGGTTGCTTTCTGCATGCAGCGCTCTGGCACAGCAGGCCGTAAATATAATGTATAACAGCGAATACTGAAACAGCGAAGGGAGAGAGCCTGGGACTAGGCTGATTGTTTTGCTTACACACACTAAAGGTACCTTTGTATAACTCACCAGCAACTTCTTTCATGTATTGCAAAAATAATCTGTAAGCCCTTTCTTCTTCTACACGTTTATTAGATCCCTCGGGTGAAAATGATGGAATCAATAATTTTGTCAGTTTTGCGTATGTTGTGTCTGCGACTGCTGTCCTTCGAAGAAGGAACAAAAGACACTTCTTTTTCTGGCATAACTAGATCCAAAAAAACAAGTCGATAAACAGTTTTGTTCTCTATGAAAGGAAAGGACAAACACCACATACACATTACAGTATTACACACGCTAGACAACGAACAACGTAATACTTATAAATCACCGACGGAAATTTAACAAATGTTCAGTCGATATACCCTAGATATATACCCCAAACATGGATCCAATTTGCCACTATTCATTTAATTTCCTATAAATAGTGTACAATAATTGTACACTAAAATGCGTAAGACTTTAACAAACGCTTGAGTTAACGTCCACGTTCTAAAGTCTTGTATATATGTATAATTTACGTATACTTCCTAACTTTCTTACCTCAACTAAACCAAACTTGTTCACACCCGTCTGAAACTGCTTCTCTGCGTTGCTCAGCTCTTCAGAATTATCCGAACCAAAAATCCTCTGTAGCTGCATTTCGCTAATAAAAGTTGGGAGAGGACCACCTTGCAAAACGCTGAAACCTAGTAATTACATACATACAGTAAACGTAAAAATAACAAAGAGGGCTCGATTGCCTATAAGGGTTGTGGCATGGACATTCCGGCAAGTGTATGGTTCCGAATCAATGACCTCAATATAATTGGATGGACCATCATAAGGACAAATTTAACGACCCATTTAAGATTGTCAAAAATTCGTATTAAGCCGTCATATTCTAAAATCAAACTAATAGAGTCACTTACAATGATTTTTGCGAATGTAATGACAAAAGAAGTAATCAATAAGACTTCAGACGATGTTATCACATTTGCGTTACTAAACTGTAAGCTATTTATATTTCATTACTTTTTTCAGTCCGCTATTAAATTGGAATTAAATTCTAAGGCCGCAATGCCTTATATATTGTATAAAAGCTAAACTAAAATGCTGAAGAAAAAAAATCTTGCGGAAGCTAAAATGGTTAAAAAAATGTCACACATAGTTGTGGGAATAGTTCTTCAGCAATATGGGTACCGAAAAAAATTGCACGCCCAAACCAGATCACCCCCCCCCCCCCCTCAAAAGTCAAATGGTCGGCCCCTAAATATTAAAGCTTTTGAAAAAATCATGGATATTATAAACATGAAATAATAACTGTCATTTTTACCAAATATAAGCCCAGCCCCAAAGTAATGTCTCCGGCTCTCAGCAATCGCATCCTGGGTCAATTTTAATCCGTCATCTCCATCCTCACTTGAATTTGTGACGAGTCGGTCCCGAATTTCTCTTAGCATCGCGTCTAAGAACTCTCTCCGCGGACCACCATAATCTTTGGCGTGTTCTCCAGTAAAGGTGATTTCCAGGGGCACGCTGATATCGCGATCGTTGACATTTATAATCAGTTCGTCCATGCCATCCTCGTATAGATTCAAACGAGAAACGATAACATCTGTCGTCTCTCCCTCACAAAGCTCTGAGTCAGATAGCAGGTCCAATGGACGGCCTCGCAAAAAGTTGAGCTGGAATGTACGTATAATTGTCACTGGGTCCTCGCACTCAGCCCTATAGTAAATAATTAAACAAATACGTATATTAAAATAACAATCACACGAATAAGCTAACTAAAATGTAATGATCGGCTTACATATTGGACAGTGTAGAGTTGATAGCCTGGCGTAGATGATCGTCGTACTGTACATCATCTCTGCAAAAAAGAACAAAAAAAGTTAAGTCAATGACTGTTTCATATACAGAGAAAAAGTACGAAATAGCAAACATGCATGTGCGAACGCTATACCAAAAATTTACAATATGAAATAAAAAGTTGCTGAAGAAAAAATCGAATGTTGCCATTCACATATGGCAAATCTATATTCATATAGGGCATATCTATCAATCTATATGTCTATCTGTCTATCTGTAGATATCGATCCTTCCAAATGTAATAATATTATAGACGTAATCGTATTGTATAGTTCCAATTTTAAAGTTTGTAGCTAGTGTAGTTTTTAATGTAATTAATTATGTAATTTTTTCGTGTACTAGTCATTTTTAGAGATCTCGGCTTTCATGTAAAGTAGTTTTTTATAACTGATGATTCCCCGAGAAGAAATAAAGATTCATCATCATCATCATCATCTGTCTACCTGTTTATAAAAAAAATCTCGAATATAAATCACGTTTTTGAATTTATGACTATGATGGGCGTTCCTTTCACCCCAACGCCGGCAAGGCAGGCCAGGCTAGCATCACGTATACCTACTTTTCGACCGGAATACTCACCGCGTAAATTCATCCATACTAGTTTGAATTAGGGGTCGCCTCTCATTACCATCCTCACTGACGTCAGAGATAGTTATAACGGGTACTGGTGCTACGTCGTTGTCACTGCCAAGTTGCATTCTCGATCTGTGGTAATATACAATTTTTGCGTCAGTTATGATAATTATGTTGCAATATATCCATAGCATATACCTATTGTTATTTTTAAACTACGTTCTGAAATTTAGCGACCTTGGCAAGATTATACTTTTTGAACAATTTTAAAAAGTATTTACCCATCATCATTTTCAATGTCAGCACCCACGTCACTTTCCTCGTTGCTTGAGGCTTGGTAATCAGTCTTAATATCAATTAAATTATAAATATCAAAATGACTTCCTCTACAATCTTTGTAAACATGGAAAACAGAAATAAACTGCAGTTCCCATCGTCAGAAATTTGTCCGCAAATTTGTTTAGAATCTGAATTATTTAAAAATAGAATTAATTAGAAATATAATTAAAGTACACTAAACATTTCAAAATAGTTATAATTACCACGCATTCTTCTATATGTTCTCGCATCTTGCTTACTGGATAGGAGATGAAGCATGATAAACACTCTTCGAAATTCTTCTTGAACAGCTTGGACATTAAGGTTAATGTTTCTTTGAAGAGGCCTTATGTATATCCTTCCTGACCCAAAGCACCTGAGCTCTTCTGCACTACATGCGCCGTGGCTGACGATTCGTAGCTCATTTTTAGGTTTTTCTTTTGATAAGAGAAGCTGGAACCCACCACAGTCACTCAATACTGGATATGCTCTAAAAATGTCAGATTTGTGACAATATATATACATGTATATATATATACATGTATATATATATACATGTATATATATATACATGTATATATATATATATATATATATATATATAGTAGGAGTGAAACAAAAATAAATTGGGTTTGAATTCACTCTTTAAGCAAGAAAAACACATTCCATATTACTCAATTAACCTTGTAGGTCAGGTACATACTTGATTATCGCGTCCTTTACACCACTGTTTTGTGCCAATGAAGGAATGGATACCCTCTTCTCTCCCAAATCATTTCTCATTAGCTCCAATCTCTCGGCACCAGAAGGTGTGTTGATCTGATCTTTGTCAGCCAAACAAAACATTTTCTTTGTTACGAATTTCTCTGTAAGAAACCAAACCATAGACCACTTTCATAATGGCCACCAGTTTAAATATTCTTTTATGTGCATCCTAATGAGCCTTTCTGGCCTCGTTATGAAGCAAACATTCTTTTGAATTGCAGACTCACAATTCACACACAAGGCCAGAAAGGCTTGTTAGGATGCACACAGAAGAATATTCAAATTATCGCTATTATGAAAGTGGTCTACTACATTAGTGAAAACAAATAAACATACAAGAAAAGAAAGAGATAAACAAGCAAAGCAAGCAGATGGGAAAGCAAACCAGTATAGTTGTACCCCTCTTTATTCTTTGATGACCCCTCTAAAGAGGCCACCTATCTGCAGTCCTAGCAACTTCTTAAATAATTTTTTTAATTTAACAATCGCAATATAGTAAGGTTCGATATACACTGTTCTGCAGAAACAGAGAATGTAGGAGTCTAACGTTTCGAGTGAAGGCCCTGTTTCCACATTTCTCTCTGACGAAGGCTCGAAATGTTAGACTCTTACGTTCTCTGTTTCGGCAGTATATCAAACCTTACTATATTTCGATTGTTGCCTGTTGGTTCAACACTGCCTTGTTAAATACTCTACTGTAAAACTCTTAATTATAAGTACAAGTACTGTACTGAGATTTCCATCAAATTAACAAGACAAATAACCACTTCACCATACTGTTCGCTCAATATAGTTTAATTAATTAACTTGTCCTGAACCTACCATACTATATTTCTTCGTTCTCCCAGGGAAAATTTCTCACCAACATCAAAATATTGCCAAAAATAAATATAAGATAAGAATAAATCAGTTCACCTTTCCTTGAGGGTCTTGTCCTCCTTTGTGTTGAAGCACATCTACCCCCATAAGGCTAAATTCTCTATTAATAAGACAAGATATTTTCACAGATTGTAAGACAGTGATTGTCATGCAATACAAGACTTAACATTTTGTATAATATATACATCAGTTAAAAGTTTTCAAATATGTACATACCGACTGTCTAGTAAATAAACGTCTGTGCTCCTCAACAGCTGTTTGACGAGGGCTACTTAATTGTGAAGTAGAAGTGCTTGCATGATTTTGAGCTTGAGCATTACTTGACGTGTTCCGAGATTGCTGAGGCAGGGGCGGATCCAGCTATATTTCTGACCGTGTCAGGATAATGTCCACGCACATCTAGGGGGGTCCGGGGGCATGGGCCCCCGGAAAATTTTTGAAATTTGAACCCCGGAAATCGGATTTCCGGCATTCTGAGCTTCGAATTTGCTCATTAACTTTGCTATTATTATACCTATATTGCGAACTAAAAAAAAATAAAACACGCAAAAAGTATGAAATTTATTTATCAACATACCCGTTTGTTGAGTCAATGGTGCAACATCAAATGATGATTAATGATTTTGTAATAGCTGTACAGTAGTAGCGAAGCACGCTCCCTTTGATATCAGCAAACAGCGGTACTGTAACAGGAAATGTTTATGGTAAACCATCATGCAACAGCGGCAGAACGCGATAGCTAGGAAAAATGTTCACTCGCAAATCTTGAAACAGCGCCAGAACGGTGGCTAGGGAAAATGTTCACTTGCAAATCTTAAAACAAAGGGAACGGCAGTTAGGGAAACTGTCCACTAACTTGTAGATAATCTTGAAACAGCAGCAGAACGGCAGTTACGAAAACTGTTTACTTGCAAATCTTCTTATTACAGCAGCAGAACGATAGTTTGGAAAAATGTTCACTTCACTCAAAATAACTTAAAACAGCAGTAGAACGACAGTTTGGGAAAATGTTCACTTGCGAATCTTGAAGCAGCAGCAGAACGGCAGTTGGAAAGGAAAATAATGTTCATTTCAAGTCCATCTTTACTAATGTGTATTTGTTAATTATCTTGAAGGCAAGCAGCGACATGAAGAACGGCAGTTGGAAGGGAAAATGTTCATTTCGAGTCCATCTTTACTAATGTGTATTTGTTAATTATCTTGAAGAAGCGACATGAAGAACGGCAGTTGGAAGGGAAAATGTTCATTTCTAGATCATCTCGAGAGTTTCATCGATGTCATCGCCGTTTAAGGGATCTAGTAGCAACATTCTTCTGGGATGTTTCATGGCAAATCGGTCAATTACCTTCTCTGTATCAAGCTTGATTTCCAGATGAACGTTTAAGAGCGCTAGTGCTCTTAATCTTTTTTCACCCATCGTACTTCTCGTGAACGTTTTCAATCGGCGAAGTGTTGAAATAGATCGTTCGCAGCTGCATGTCGTCACTGGAATTGTTCCAAAAATCTTCAAAGCGGTGAGGATGTTTGGAAAAGAAAACCGATCGGCGTAGGGCAGAAGTTCTTCGAGGGAGGTTGGCAGAGGATCTTTAAGATTACTCATTCGCCACATTCGCCTCACTCGCCACATTCGCAATTCACATTGGATAAAGTCGGGATCAGGTAAATCATCCGCGTATTTGCGAAGGAAACGAGAAAAATGTTCTTCCCAGTTGGGTTCTGAGACAACATAATGTGGCATTACATACATCACATCTAGGGCATCAAGATTACTTTCGGAAAAGCGAGACTGTATTTGACTCATAAGCTGATCTAAAAAAGGGATTGTAACTGCTCTCTTGAAATATTCTGACGTTGAATCAGCGGGAACATTTTCTCGATGCACTTGACGATCATTTATTCGCGGCGCAAAAGGCTCGACTTTTACTTCAGCTGCTAAATTGAATGCCATTTGGTAAAACGATGTATGGGTTTTGTCAATTTCAGAACGAAGTTCGTTGATTGTTAGATATAACAGAGATACCTTTTCTTGGGCTTTTCCAGCATCAAGGGAAGCAGACTGGAGTTGAAGGGTTAAAGGCTTGGTACATTTTAGGCAACGCTCTACGAGAACAAGGCAAACAATAAACTTGTACTTTTTAATTGCTACCTTCATACCGCTGGCTCGGAAACGCGCATCCCGATCGTTCGTCGTGTCTTTGTCAACCGCATCGAGTGCTGCAATGATAGCCACGTAACACTTCATAAATATCGACAAGCCATTGATTCTTTCCACCCATCTTGTGCGACATACATTCAACAACTTGTATTGGCGGGTTTCAGGAAGTAACTGCTTGATTTTTTCGATCAACACGAGTACTCGCTTCGGTGATTTATTAAAAAAATCAGAGACGGAACGGACGTTATCCATCATATCCCGAACCATGGCTATTTTGCATGAGGATGCAACGCAAAGATTCAAAACGTGTGAGCTACAGTGAATGTAAATTACCTTGTCATGCATTCGCTGGATTCGAGCAGCAACTCCCGATTGTTTGCCTGCCATATTCCCTGCTCCATCATAGCCTTGACCACGACAATCCTCCATACGTAGACCGATACCTTTAACAAAGTCGCAAATTTGGCCAGCAAGAGCTTTTCCGGTCAAACCTTTTTTGCAGGTAACGAAACCAAGAAATTCCTCTCGTATGGTTAGGGTGTTGTTGTTGATATATCTCGAGACCACAGCCATTTGTTCTTCATTAGAGCAATCCGTAGCTTCGTCAGCTAATACCGAGAAGAACTTCGCATCTTTAATCTCATTCACGATCGATTCAGTTATCATTTCGCCACATACTTCAATAATTTCGTTCTGAATCGTTTTAGATCGGTAAGTTTGGTTCGCAGGACAATCTATGAAAAGCGCATCCATTAGGTTACCACATGTAGCACCATATTTGAGAATCGTGATGAAATTACCCGGGTTTGTTGTGTCATCTTCCAAATAATGATCAGAATCATCCCGATGACCGCGAAGTGCAATATTCTGTCTACCACACGCTATTACTGCTCCGACAATTGGTCGAAATCGGACTCTGTTCTTCTCAATCAACTCCCGTTTAGCATTATTGAGCTGTTCATCAATGCCAATAGTTTTCCGTTCCATCATACATTTAAACTCCGACGCTCGGATAGTTGCCGTTTGATGAACCATAGAGGTCTGCCCGTGTTGAGTTAACTTTTGCAAGGAAGCTGATGAAGGAAGAAGTGGAGAGGTCATTAATCTCTGGAGCTTACTGGCGTTGTGCGTACTTTCACCGCCAAAAAGGACACAATTAATGCAAAAACCACCATTCTCAGTTGCAGAATACGCCAACCATGGAAATCTAGTTAACCACGAATATTGAAATCGCCTTTTTGATTTTTAGACAGGTGGAAAAGAATAGGCTGAATCAGGTTTCCAAGTGCTAGTAAGGACTTCATATTTTTCCATATCTGTAAGAGTAGACCTCCGATTTACGTAATTAAATATATCTTTGGGATCGCTATTGTTCGTTTTCTTAGAAATGTCCCCAGGTATTTCGTTACTAGATTTTTTACTAATATTTGCCGTTATTGTATGATTACTGGAGGAAGATCCAGGAAGAATTAGGAAGAATGCCATCACTCGTACTGGATTGATGTGTTTCGGTAATTCTTTTCTTAGGAAGCAGCACGTCTAACCTAAGCTGTCTTCTCTTTTTACCAATGGAAGGGCACTGCTGCTTGGATATTGTGGAAGGTGTTACTGTAGTTTGTTTCGGCATCTTGGTAAGCGCAGTTGGATCAATGGTTGTTTTGACTGATTGTGGTAGTTTGGGCACAAAGTAATGCTCACCAGGCTCAACATTTTTCATTGGTTGACACAGGGCAACAAAATGATTTTTTGTTTCTGGGATTTTCCGATCTACCAAATAACGTACTGGGATAGCCGCACAACGAAAAATATGAACATTTTTGATGGAGCTATCATCAAAAGGTTGCCTTGGCTTAATCGAACAGTTAAACATTTTTTCTAAAGAGTCCCAATCCTCTTTTGCTGCTGAATCATTTTTGATAGGATAGTATGATTGAATGATGCAGTGAATGGCCGTTGACAATGCAAACATACACATCATTGATGACCACTTGTAATTGTTGGCATTACGCTTTGCTTCCTCTACAACTGCTGCTATATGGCCGTTTTTTTCACAATAGGAAAGTGCATCATCCGATAAACACATAGCAAAGGCATTTTTGAGTGAAGTGAACGCTCCATTCTCATGCTGTGATTGAATTAAAGGATGATTTGCATAATATACAGCATTTTCATACATCTCAATACTGGTGAGGCACCGCAAATATGGGGATAGGTGTTCATCTCCTGTCAGTGCAATTGAGCAAGCATTGTAAAGGCAATTCCCATTAGCCAAGGTGCTAAACGGTTTAACAATAGAACAGAACAGAAATAAGAATTTCACCTTGATGGAGATAAATATAACTCTTAATAACATCAGTACCTATTTGTCAGTGGCAATTGAACCATAAAAAGGAATGTTAAACAGTAAAATGAATTGTGAGGTTGTTAAAATGAGGTTGTTAAACCAAAGGTCCCCACAAACATTTGTCAATTTTAGAGTAGTAAGCATAATAAAATGAAAAAAACCCAATAATTATATAAGGCACATTGCAGCAATACAAATATATGTATATATAATTGCCTTAAATGGGTGAATCTAGGATCATTAGCTTAAGTACTTCTATGTTAACCTGTACGTACACCGAGTGGAAGCACTTAGTAGTTTTCGTAAAAATACTGAATTATGTTGGGTTGACCTGTTCAACATTGTTAAGGGGGGACAGGGGTATGGGTAAGATATTGCAATGGCTGTAGATTGGCAAATATTCTTTGTGTATGTGTTAATTATGATCAATGTTTAGCTGGAGCCAGTGGAGGGCGATGATAAGGGATTTGAATTTCATATAAATTTTTGTAAAATATGATCCCGACTTTAGGAGTTGTACTGCTTCAAATTGAATCTATATGTCCCCATATGAGCAGGTTAATTTTCTTATAAGTAATACCATGGTTTTAAGGAAATTAGTGATTAAATCTCCTTGCAAGCCGAGGGAGTTTTGTGGAGGTCACAAGGGCATAGGCTGAGGGCAAAGCCAAGCCCAATATTATTTCCATTGCATGAAACTCCTTTTGGAATAAACACATTCTGACTTTGCTCATCTATTTTAATGAGGGAGAAATTAGAAATTTCCCCGGCAAAGGCGAGAGAATTATACATTTCCCCCCTTGGAAAGGAATTTAGTGATAAATCACCTAGTTAGGACAAAATAAACCAAGGTCATCATGGTATTATTAATAATAATTCATGAGCAAAAACATCACAAGGAACATGGTTATTTTATATGTACATACTGCAGATAACAGCATGTTATCAAATGTACCCTAGCTTGCATCTTGCATGGGCCTTCATCAATGAGCAACCATCGACAAATCATGTACTATATTGGACCCCCCCCCCCCCCCCATATCCCCTCGGCTCCAGTCTGGCTTATATAAACATTGATAGGAGCACTATGCATAGTATAAAGGTTTGCAGTACTATAAAGTATAAACTATGCTTCAAAAACTCATTAATAATTCATGAGGAAAATTCAAAAGAAATTAAAGTTTAATCAGTGTCTTTATATGTGATAAAGATACCTCCTGATTTACATAAACTTTAGCTTTGATTTTCTCGGCTTAGACAAGGTTATTTTTCAAACTTACTACGCCAATGAACTTACCAAGTCGTTCGTTTTTGAAGCCGTTCAATAAACTCGCAGTTCGTGTTTTATCAGATATAAAAACACTCGGCTTCGCCTCGTGTCTTTATATCTGATAAAACACTCCTGCTCGTTTATTAAACAGTACATAGAATGCATACTTGATACTATAAACAAATTAAAAATGTCAAAGTTTTATAATATTTGACAATCATAACAGTTCCTCGACCAGGCAGGAATTTATGTATACTAAGTATTCTGCCATATTGATTTATATATCATTATTATATATGCCAATGGCCCAATCCCATCATTTCTATCAGAACATTCATATAATATTAAATGGTCATATTATACTTGGTACCTACAGAAAAGTCCATTGGCATTCTGATTGCAATAATTTTAAATACGATTCCATTAAATTGACATTACAACAACATTTTACAATACATTGTAATATAAATATTATCAGGCACAAAGTAGCCTATAAAATATAAGCGGGAAAACATAAATTTGCTGTGCATGACTGACTCTGAGCTTTGTCGAATCGATGTTGTATTAAATATATGCACTTAATTTACATATACAATTTGCATACATGTATACCTTGTGCGTATTCAAAACGATAGATATATTATTTAGATTAATTCTCACCTTACGGGTAAACAAAGCAAAGATCTATCCAACTGGCTCTTCGGAAATTGAAGCTTTGAAAACTCACAAGTTCTCACCGTATTTTGTTCATCAGATTCATCTGATATAAACAAAACCGCACGCTGTCTTTCTTCTGCCAAGACGCTTTCGCATTGTTGCCTCAATAAAACCAATTCTTCGGAAATATCCTCTGGTGAATTTAAGCGCCCAAAAAGTTGAGTAAGCTGTCCCAAAACATCAACCTTCGCTTGGAAAGCCATTCTTGTTCGAGGTCGAACAACAAGATGAAATGTGCTATCTGAAATTTGAGTCATTTGACGAAAAGCTCCCGATTATTTACCGATTGTAGCTTCTTGGTACTATTGCGCAACAAAAACATGGCTACCGTGGCTCACCGTGGCTCAAAACTCAAATCCTTGCGCTGTGATTGGCTTGCACCCCTCCACCGTGGCTCAACTTGCTATTTTTAGTAACGTAAAGCCCGCTGTCCGTGGCTCAAAATCGCGGTTGCACTTTTACGACTTCGTTCCGAACGTAAGGGCTGAGTTCGGAAAGCTTTCGGAGAGTTGTCGTAGAAATAATTTGATTTCTCAATTACCCGTAATTATTTCGAGACTTTGATGAAGTTTAAATAGTTTTTAAAGGACTTACATGTTGATTTTGTTGAAATTATAAAATATAGGTAATCTATTCAAGTTTAAAGTAAATTAGTGGAGTTTAAGATAATCACCGATTAACTGTGCGTTTCTGTGGAGGTCGATCAAGATTTTTTTTAGATCACAAAAATCTGACCGTGGCTTTAGCCACGTTTGCACCCCCCTAGATCCGCCCCTGCTGAGGAATTGTGCTGCCTGTGGTGTTAGTCCGATGACTGGTGTTACTAGAATTGCTGGAACTGGCGCTGGAACTGGCTGAATTGTCAAGCATACCACAAATCCGTCTCAGCAAATCAATCGGATTGTTGTTTTCGTTGCTCTGTTATCAGTTAAAACAAATAAAATGGGGATTGTTGTCAAACACTTCTTTCACATACACTATATACATATTACCAGACTAATACAGGAACACAATAATAAACTGTTTTGGGCACTCACCATGATTCTCAACTGTGATAGCTTCTCACTCTCAACCTAAGGAAAACAATTTGAGAGCTGTATTAAAGTAAATACACATTGAGTGAGAAGCATATAAAAGTTTGAAATCAACAAGGTTTCCCTATAACTCTTCTCAATTGAAATTTTTTGACAAGGCAATCTGTCAAGTGAAAACTTGGTTTGGGTCCTAAATAAGGTGGGTGGGGGAGGAGCTGAGATCCATTTTCCCAGTGTACTTTAGTGGGCTGTTGGTTAGGAAACCCCATTGCCATTAACAAAATATGTTGCAAAATAAAGCAAATTTATACATTCGCAACTCACTGTTCATCAACAACATATATATTGTACAATTCGTAGCAGAAAACCATGTTTATATTAATTTAGTGGTTGTACATAACATAACTTGTTGTTGCCTGGTTATATTGCTTATTTGTGACCTTTATAGAAATATTTGCACTGTTACTCTGATTGGGCACAAATGATACTACTGTACAATTGGCTGCAAAAAAACAATCTCCCTCCAAAAGCACGTTATTGCCTTAGGGCCTGTTTACAAGGAGGTAGGGTTACTCTAGCACCCGGGTCAAAGTTACATGTAGCCCTCGTTTACAAGCAAAATTTCACAGGGAGGGTCACCCTGCTGCCTGGGTCAACTTTATTAGACAAGGTTACCAAGCACTAAATAACAAGAAGACAAGAAGCCTGAAACTATTAAAAAGTTGTCCTGGGTAGGCGAGTTATCCGTACCAAACGCATTTACAAGAACAAAGCATGGGTGACCATAGCACCCGGGTTACCCTAGCGTCCTTGTAAAACAACAAACAAAAAACAACAAACAAAAAAACAAGAAATGTACGAGAGCTAGGGTAACCCGAGTGCGAGGGTTACCTCCTTGTAAAGAGGCCCTAACTCTCAGCTATTTCAGCTATTTCACCCTTGTGTTCAACACCCTAATTTTGTGCAAAAAAAATTTGCAAGTAATAAAACTTTCTTATTATTTATTTAGGATAGAACCTCGCAACAAGCTTTTTTCATATTAAATTCTTTCAAAGAAAACCTCCTTGATCATGTTTAATATAAATAACTTAAGCACCTCACCTTATCTTGGTTTATTAACGACATAAATCCTTGGGGCTTTGCCCTCGGATTCGAACGACAACACACAATCTATAGGAGTATTTTAATATAGCCTACATAAAAACGATCGACAGTGAGCAAATAATCGATATCCCACGTTCTTTATTAACGACCAGGTCCTGCAAATCATGTTTTTATCAACCCGGAGTTTTAGAGGCCGAAAATGACACGAGCACGCACGTGTGACCATATTGACACCATGCATGCATGGCCATGTATTTAGATTTGTGGCGGGAACCGGGATTCATGTAAATGAGCTATTATATAGAAATACTGACTGTTAAAATTTTAAAAGATAGGAACACAGCTAAAATCAACGGTTCAGACTGTTTATGTGTACGATGAACGTAAATTACTTACCTTTAGCGGGTCAAATCCACGAACAAATTACAATATAAAGACTCAGTATCGCGAGGAGTCTTGATTATATGAGCCGGGTGTATTTTATAAAATGTGGTCAGCAGTAATAGTCTCGGGTCAACAACGCGTTTCACTTTAGGTTTAGTCGTTTCACATTCAATCTCGAGCCCATAGTCACCCCCTTTGTTTCACATTTGGTTGAGTGATTTCACTTTAGGTTTAGTCGTTTCACATTTGGTTGAGTCATTTCACATTTGGTTGAGTGATTTCACTTTAGGTTGAGTCGTTTCACTTTAGGTG
This sequence comes from Paragorgia papillata, assembly GCA_035771165.1. Lineage (NCBI taxonomy): Eukaryota > Metazoa > Cnidaria > Anthozoa > Scleralcyonacea > Coralliidae > Paragorgia > Paragorgia papillata. Next base: position 1,192,857 of record JAWNZC010000344.1, on the reverse strand, counting down.
AGTCATTTCACATTTGGTTGAGTCATTTCACTTTAGGTTGAGTCATTTCACTTTAGGTTGAGTCGTTTCACTTTAGGTTGAGTCGTTTCACTTTAGGTTGAGTCGTTTCACTTTAGGTTGAGTCGTTTCACACTTAGTTGAGTCGTTTCACTTTAGGTTGAGTCATTTCACATTTGGTTGAGTGATTTCACTTTAGGTTGATTGACGTTTCCGCTTGTTATACACATTGCGTCGTATTAATTACAAAAACAGCACGCCGCCTCTAAGCATTTGAGTCATTTCACAACCAGATGAGTCAATTCACAACTAGTCGGATCATTTTACGCACATTTATTGAATCAATTCTCAACTGGTTGAGTCATTCCACGTGTATTGATCGAATCATTTCACAACTGGTTGAATCATTCCACAACTGCTTGAATCATTTCGCAACTAGTTGAGTCATTTCACTCATATTGATTGAATCATTTGTATTTTTGTTACGTCAGTTCGTAATACGTTAGTTGGTTTCACCACCGGGGTATTTTTGGTGGTAACGGCCGCCCATACGTACACTGTTTAGTTTTATATACACCGGTTTCCCATTTATTATCTGATGACCAGAAATGCTGCAAAGTGTGCTGGAGTATTGTTTTTGAAGCACGTCGTTGATAATGTCTGGGGAGAAAATCATATTATCCCATGCATTTTCTAACACGATATATTGCGGGCCAGTCGATCTCTTGTTCGCAAATATCTTTTCTATTTTTACAGCTCTTCTTTGGTGTCCTTTTTCATTTTCAACTTGTCGAAAACAATCTTGAACGAATGTCAAGAGGCACTGTATGAATTCCTGCACGAGATTAAATCTGCTGGGAGCCAATACTGCTTCCAGTGCCATGGAAATCACTCTTTGCTCATTCGTCAACTTCGTGACATAAATCCTTGCAAGAGTTTGTAAAAAGGATATTAAATTGTCCATCGAAATACCAGAACAGACAGTAGATGTATCTGCAGAAAGGTCGTACGGGTTTGCGGAAGAAACATCCTTATCGTCACTGTCAGTATCGTCTAACAAACTCAAGTTGGAAACATCGTCTAGTTCAAATTTACTCGCCATTTTTGTTTCTTCCCGTTTTGCTTATATATCATTATTTTTACCCTGTGTTTTTATAAACCAAAAACGATTGCGTGATATATTGCGTGATTACTGTAACAATCAGGAAACAACCTATGTTAACACGAAGGGTAAGCACCGCTGACCAGAAAAAGACATTAGTCATACCCAAACCCCTGCATCACACATCGATCAGCGCGCGCTCTCTCGTTTCACCGCCCTATATATAAGCGTCCTGGTGCTAACAGCACACGCCACCCGTGCTTCCCTAAAAAGGTCTATAAGATGAGGTTTTGCATGGTTCATGTCTTACCTTGACAGTAATTTTGACCGATCACATTTATAAATAGATGCGCAATGCAAAACTACGGAGTCACCTTAACGTAAACTAAACTATATGTGCCAAAAGTTGAAAGTTAAACAGTTCAATTTTCATTTCGAGCTCCAATTGCCAAGATCTTTGGTAAAATCTTCGCAGACAGCCTTGTGCTTTTTATATAATATACTGTCGCTACGCTAGATCCCAGGAACACTCGAAGGGCCAGAACGATTACGAATGTTGCTAGGCCTTCTCGTTTCCAGCCTCTCCCCAGTCTTCCCAAGAACCCAAACCGACTACGCGGCCAAGCTCATGGCGGAAACGAAAGGCTTAGAAACTAGGCTACATTGTGCCGATTTCATGATATCAATTTATGCAATCAATCAAACACAATATCCACCAGCATACAAGAATCACAAAACAACCGGAAAAACGTTAGGCGATTGAGAAGTAGTTGTCATCAAACCTTTGAGACACACATCTTCTTCAATTACTTGATGGATTTTTACCAAAACGAAGAAATGGTGAAACGCCAAAAAAAAGAATTTGGACAAGAAACGAAAAGATAACAAACCAATTACTAGGGACGGATTGCTGATATTTAAGGTTTATTAGATATGTTTCTGATTACTATAGACCCTTTTAATAAGTATAGAATACGTAATTTTCACCCTAGGACTTCAAATTCTTTTAAATTTTTCTTTTGAATTCTTTTCAATTACGTTTATTTTCTTAGCTTTTCAGTTTTGTATAGAATTCAAAAGGCTGAAAATGACGTCACTAGCCGAGGAAGATGACGCACTCTGCACTTATTTTTAGATTTAGATTTAATGACTTTATTGCCTATAGCAACTGGTGGTCAAACAGAGCGAAATGCCCCAATTAAACATGACTATCATGATGTAAGTGTTGGTTTTGCGGAGGGAGGAAAACCGGAGAACCCGGCGAAAAACCCTCGAAGCACAGGAGAGATCAACTACAACTCTACTCACATTAGTTTCCAGCTCAACAACGGGGTCATTCCCAAGTGGTCACCCATCCAAGTACTAACCCCGTCTAACCGGGCTCAACTTTTGGTGAGAGGCGGTGTGCTAACAGGACACGCCACCCGTGCTTCCCTAAAAAGGTCTATAAGATGAGGTTTTGCATGGTTCATGTCTTACCTTGACAGTAATTTTGACCGAGCACATTTATAAATAGATGCGCAATGCAAAACTACGGAGTCACCTTAACGTAAACTAAACTATATGTGCTCCTGATTAGTTTTTATCTCTGGAAAAGTTTAGGAATTATGCGATGTTAGCACAACCTCGTCCCCAGGTCATTTTGCCTCCACGTCGGGATGTCGGCGAAAATGGCCCTGGCATCGGCTGGTCGATTCTATAATCTGATTGGTCGGTTTAAGAACCCGATTAATTCAGATAGAGTATAATTTATTCAGGAAATTTGAATTGCAATGGGATCCACTCTGCAAAGTTTACTCAAAGAATGGAAACGATAGCTTTGGTTATAGTCAAGAACAACATTAGATGTATGTTTGTTCATGACATTTACATGTCTTCTGGATAATCGTGGGAGTATCATTATGAATAATGCTATCCCAGTTGCTTTTCTGGTGAAGGCTTCACATGAGTGACTCGACAAAGCGTTGAATATTTCTATTTATTATTCATGCATACGTATTATACAAAGAGCAAAACACAAAAGCCGCATAAATTTTCTTGCCATAACACCCCAAAATTCTGGGTGTCACGTGACCAGCCGATGCCAGGGCCATTTTCGCCGACCTCCCGACGTGGAGGCAAAATGCCCTGGGTACGAGGTTGATGTTAGCATATATGTTTATTCATTAGTTTATTTAATTCAGTTATATGGAACTACATATATGCTAACATCGCTGGAACTGAATAAACTAATGAATAAACATATATGCTAACATTGCCGCATAATTCCTAAACTTGCCCAGAGATAAAAACTAATCAGGAGCACCTATAGTTTAGTTTACGTTAAGGTGATTCCGTAGTTTTGCATTGCACATCTATTCTTCGTATATTTCTGTCATGTTTAATAAGGGTATAAACAAGTGTTAGCTAAAAAAAATCTCACCGAGGAGACTACTAATGGTTTGTCAAGGAGCTAATAACTTAATTTTTCGCTTTGTTAAAAAATCAGAAATTTGTAGCGTAGTTTCGTAAGATGAAATGTTGGGAAAACACCCTTGTTTGAAGCTTTAACGTTAGATGGTCTTAGATAGCTCACGAAGACATCCGGTGACCCCTTCTTCTTTTCTGCTAATTTGTTTTACCTATAAATTCTACAGCATAATTATATAAAAGCACAAGAAAAAGTTCCAGAATTTCCAGAATTCGAAATATCGTATTTTTTCACACTCGCTCCTTTGCATAACAAGTAAAACGGTGGAATATTGTGTGATTACAAAAATGCTTGTCAATTGTTCTTTTTCGAAATATTTTGTGCATCTTTTGTTGTATGTACAATATTAGGCCTTTCCCGATTGCGCTGGTAAAATCCTAAAAAAGTGCTGGCAAAAATGGCGAAAAAGTGCTCAAAAAGTGCTCAAAATCTCAAAATAGTGCTCAAAAAGTGCTAAAATTGTGAACAGTTACCTCTAAGATTTTCGTAAATGTCAAAATGTGTCAATTTTTACTGAAGTAATTAACCTTACAATCTATTTTGCGTAGTATTATTCGACAGGTTGTTAGTGTGTTACTTGTTACGAAAGGTTGATAGAATATAGAACAATAATATTTTTCAAGTTACTTCACATGGAACGACGAACGTAAAAATGCTTTATCACGTGCATAATAAAATTTGAATACTCTTAGTCTTACTTCTGTGAGTCTGTCTACTGATTAAGAATTTTCGTACAACAGTGTTAGACTCTTTTTGCCTTATTGTATCGTAGCATGACAGAAGCTTCCAGGTAATCTTGCAGAGCAGAGTCTTGCTGTGACGTAAATGCATTTGAAAGGAGACTGAAAACCCTTTCAGCCGCAGCAGAACTTGGTTGAATCAGCAGTAGGTTCTTGACAAGTGCACACCAGTGTGGAAGGGTATCTCTGTGAGCAGCCCACCAAGTGACTTTGTCCTCCTCGCATGCGACGTTGACCCCATCAGCTGCAGCGATATACAGAGGAAGCTCTTGCGCTAGATTCGCTATTGTGGCGTCATTGTTGACGAAAGGGAAATTCCTTAGCTCTTCCAGTGATGCTGATGTCGGACGTAGGGCTTGCACTTGTACAGGGCAACAGAATCGTGCTGCTTTAAAAGCTCTTACTGTGTCACGAAACTGTACGCTGAATTTTCGCTGGTAAAAGTTCAGTCCGGGCCGAATACAAGCCTTTGCTTGTGCCATTAGCTGATTGTAGATGGCAACGTTGCCGTTTGCAATTTCATGAGCAACCGCATTGGTATTAGGGTAGTGATCGACTGCAACAGCCTGTGCAACAGCTGAAAGACGCTCGTAGCAAGAAAAAATTAAAGGCGCGTCCCCTTCTAGGTAATAGGTTGCATTTACAAAATGCACTCCGGCATCGATAAGAGCAGCCAACTCCAAGCGTAGGTTTTGACAGCTTTGGGGATTATCAAATATTTCCAGGAGATGCCGACGATTTGCTGGACAAATTTCCTCGTTCTCGCGAAGGAAAGGCTCGATATCCGCAAACAATTCCAACACTTGCTTAAGCACCTCCCATTTGCTCCACCACCGTGTGTCACTGCAGGTACGAATTGACTGCCCAGTTTTCTCTCTCCAAACAAGCCTGGCGTTGTAACTGTGGGAAAAGAAACCTATCCAAAAGCGGGTAAACGAATCCAAAACTTGGAATTCAAAATGAGAGCCAACATTGTCTAAAGTGTGAGAAAAGCATACAACGTCCAAAAGGTCTGCATAAAAGAACTTCAGTTGTCTCAAGGCAGCTCCATTCACTGCTGCACCATCTCGCATCGCTCCAATGATTACCCCCGGACCAAAGTTATAGTCCACAGCCAAACATGACATCAGCCTTTGAGCCAACTCCTCTCCCTTAAGTGACTTTGCGAGGACCTCTAGACGTACAAGTCTCTGAGTCGGCTTAAAATCTTCCTGTATGTAGCGCACTACGATCGCCAACGCCTCACCCAACCTGGCAGTCCCGTCAAAAATGACAGAAGCCTCCGTTGCAACCTTTAGCTCCTCTTTTAGAGTCTCCTTTTCTTTCTCTAGTACAGCAGGTATAAGCTCACTAAGGTGGGCACTACTGGTTAGCCTGTGACCATATTTCTCGAGAAAGGGACGCATAGCATCCACTTTCGATAGAGCCACTCCTCCCGACAGAGCAGACTCGACAAGCTCATACCGATACAGTTGTATATCTGAAGGCAACGTTGATCCACTTGCATTTTCCCGTTTAGCCCTCTTCTGCAGGCATTCTTTGATGGACTGCTGTTCTGATTATTTCTTTCAATATCAGCCAGGCCCTTCTCATGTTTCTTTGATTTCGTGTGTCTTTCAATAGAACTTTTCTTATCAGCAAGAACTTCACTGCAAGCATTGCATCTAAGCTTTCCGTTTACCACGGCAAAGTGTTGCTTTGGGTACTCTTTCAGACGATCCCATGTACTCACATTGGTGGTTTTGGCGCTTCCTCTTTGCTTGTTCTTCCCTTTGTTGATCGGAACTTTTCGCTTTCGTGCTATCAAAGCACTTTCTGGAGCACTTAGGGAAGCTCCAGCATTTACTGCTATTGTAATTGGATCAATCACTTCTTCGTCTTCATTGCTATTGTTTTCCGACTCCGAGTCCGACTGATTTAGTGCTTCCATTTCAGCCCTCGAAAACCGCCAAAAAAAATTCTGGCAAAAACATTTTGGCAAAAAAAATCAGCATTTTTAAAAATCTGTTTCCACGTCTTTCTCCATATATGGAACAAACTTCCGTATATGGAGTTGTTTACGACAAAAAAAAGAGAACGCGAAAAAGTCAGCGTTCTAATTTTTTAAGCGTAATGTCATATGCAGCTGTACGGCTTTTCTTTTGGAGTTTTACCTAAATTATATATAGAATAATACCCGTCAATTTTTAAACCTTACACCGAATTGTATGTTTAGTTAATCGAGGTACGAATCGAATTCTATAATTGCTGACTTTTTGTTGCTCGAAATTCGCTCGAAATGTGAAATATTGCTCAAATGTTGCCCAAAGTGCGAAGAAGTGCTCAAGGTTGCTCAACATGCAAAATAGTGCTCCAAACTAAAAAAAGTGCTCAAAAAGTGCTCAGCGCAATCGGGAAAGGCCTATACAATATAGTTTATTAGTAGGTATAAAATTATCAAATATTTTACCAGCCAATGTCATGTAAACAAAGTTGTAGTATTGATTTTTTAATGATACAATACGGAAAAGACAGTTTGTCAAAACAGCCCAGCATATTTCGAGAAAAATTATAGCAGATATATTTTCCAAACGAGTTTGATGACCCCAATTTTTTTTCATAAGTGTATGTCAAAAATTTGAAGATTGGTTTTCAGGAAAAATTACTACGGAATCACCTCAAGAGACAAATAATCCTTACACAACAGACAGATTTAAAAAGCGATATACTAATATTGCATCATTTGTGTTCACATGAGAAGTCTTCCGTTTTCCTTCTTTACCGCGTAGCGTACGTGTAAACCAATGCCATGCATGCACGGGATCTACGAGAAAAGCTTGCCCCGCATACGACATATTCGTTTCACGTCTCGGATAAATTAAACTAAATTTAGGCAACATTCTATATCGACTCAGTTACACTTTAACAGTTTGACGGGTAACAGTTTGAGGGAAGAGGTTTGACTTTGACCGTTAACATGCACAGGGGCGGATCTAGGGGTCGTCAAACCAGTCACGCGACTAACGTAAAAATTGCGGAGTTAAATAGTTAATTAATTAAAATTCGAATGATAGTCCAGTTATGATGAGTTATCTATTTTCAAGCAGCGGCACCATTGTAGTACAGTTATCAAGTTTCATGCTGCGGCTGAGTTTCTGTAAAGTAATATTATCAAGTCGACGAACAGCGGACTTACGCGTGAGTTTTGACCGATCTGAGTCAGATTCTAGCCATCTGATTGGTCAATATGCTCATCTCCGTGGAGATCAGCAATTTTGACCGATCTGTGGGGAGTCCTGACCGATTTAGGAATCAGGGGCTCGTATACAAGCTATCTGATTGGCTAATTCACAAAATATTCGTATTCTTATTGGTCACATTTTTTGACCGATCTTGACCGATTCGCAGCGTGGGATATGATCTTGCTGTATACACTCAAGGGCTGACGAATCCAGCCGTTCTGATCGCTGCTTGGCCACTGAGGTTCAATTCGAAGTCCCACGTTAGAGTAGAAAGAATTTAAACAGCAATGTCTTGTAGTATTTACGATACTGTTCAGTCTGCGTTTGCGGGGAACGATAAAAAATGTCTACAAGAAATTTATGCTGATCTGATGAAGCGAATCGACGCTTCGCCGAAGAGTTCTGTTGAAGAGCTTTTGAGTGCGATAAACAGCACGAACTTCTGCCTCAGTAGAAATTTTGGTGCCGAGAGTTTAATCCCGAAGTGTGTTCGAGATCAAAAGAACAAGTCCTGTACTGCTATAAGGTAAATTAAACATATTTTGTCTTGTTTTAGAATGTCTATTAACAGAACAAGCTGTGCGCCGATTTTAATATTTAGGCTTGTATATGATAATCTCGATGGAATTTACCCAAATTAGCATATTTTTGCGGTCAAAAGGTTATTAATATCTAAATCATATAAATGCATTATAAAAGCAGCATTATATCAATTAATATCAGCTAAAGATTTCGACTTAGGTATCGATTATTCTATATATTTATTCACCGAAGTGACCGAACAAAATAAGTGGCATTGTATATTTGTATTTAGTCTATTTTGTTAGGCTATCAATAGACCGACAGCATGGTCTGGTGTAATACGATCATAACCTGCCAGGCTGCCAAAATTGCCTTTGGCTTTGCAGGAGAAAATGCTTTAACTGATGGGCATATTGACTAGTGTCATAAATATATATTATCTATTATTCTATATATTTATTCACCGAACTAAATATGTGGCATTGTATTTTATAGTCTATTTTGTTGCTAATGTTAGGCTATCAATTGAGCGGACAGCATGGTGTGGTGTAATACGATCATGTGAAATAAACTGTAAACTCCTGCTTTAAGCCAGTTAATTTTTAATTTAATACTGAATACCTGGTCTGTTCTCTGATGAATCATACAACCTCCCCAAAAAAATCCCCCCCCCCCCTGAGTGTTGACAACTAAAATTTTGACTAACGTATGAAAATTCCTGGATCCGCCCCTGAACATGCAGTTTGAAAGAAAAGGTTTATCGTAACCCGAGTGTATAACCACGCTGAAGAAAATCTTTTCGCCGAAAGAACTGCTTCTGTCAGTGCCTTTTCTTGATCTTCATCGAATCTTTCCTCTTGCAGGTGATTGGAAGTCATATGCAGTAAATATCTTGAAATTTGCATGCATCGTACAGCCGAGTCTCAAACATTGAATCCACCATCTTGAATCGAAATAGAATGTCCGTAAAGTGTAATTTACCCAAAATATGCCGAAACGAATGTGAGGTATGGATGAAACGAATGCGACGCGTCAGCATGGGTATACACGTAGACTATTATCGTGTAGAAATGTTATTATCACACATTAACACACATTTCCTGTTTGGTACCACGTTGCACTGCAACTACCATCATACATAATACAGTAGTATAAAAACGTTTTACAACGTATATATATATATATATACGTAAATAAGAAATGTTCACTAGCTTATTCAAATAATATATATATATACACTATGGTACCTTGTTGGGCTTTACATCAATTACCTGACCCAATTTGACCGGCCAGTTTGAGACCATTTCAGCAAGTAACTTCGTTTATTTTATATATGTATATATTATGTATAGTTATAATTTATACTATCGGTAGATACTTTAATTTAAAAGTTTTTTTTAAGTTTATAAATACATGTAACCACAAGTATACATCTATATCCTATTATCCTTAGTTGATAGTACAAGAACTGACTAGTCAGAACATTAATAACTAAAATAGTTATAAAGTTTGGACGTTCAACTTATGTAATACTTCACTATATTTCGTCAATATGTTACTCTGAAAAGCTTCTGCTGTCAATCTGCCAAGGCGTGAGGTTTCATGGCCTGCATATGTGGTCAGCCATGTTGTTAGGTCTAAAAACTGTTTTGGTTTGCTACACCGAACTCTATATAGACTGAAAGGTGGACCGTCACTCCAAAATTCAAGGCAAACATGGCGGACATGTACATGGAGGGTTTTAAAAGAGCCCTCCTTAGAGAAACATGAAATATTTTCATGATTAATCTAAATGAAAATATTTCTTTATGTTTCTCTGGGGATGATTCTGTAATATAATTGAACACTACATATCCTCAATAAGCGTTAGGTTGTCTCTGGAATATCTCGTGCAGTTGAATGAATAAAAACTTGCCTCCAATCCCTGTGCGACTCGATAGCTCGACAGGTAGAGCGGCGGACCGGAATCCCGAAGATGCGACTTAAAATCCCGCTCGACTCAACTTTTGTGTTGACTTCAGCAGTGTTAGATTATGAAAATATTTATTCATGGGGGGGTTTTGGATGTCTGTTTTAGTCCTTTCGCTTTCGAGCTGCTACACAAAGCACACAGACATAGGTATACATAAGTACATGTGCCTTGCCTGCCCGAAAACAAATATTAAATTTTGTGTGGAGGTCTGAAGCTGACATTGAAAATGACCGCCTAGAGGTCTGGACAGAGAAATAATAAATAAAATTAAAGGGAGCATTGGCGGTAACCAATTGAAGACTTGTCATCTTGGATTTTTTAGAAATGCAACCACTTGCACCGATTGCAACCACCTGCACCCACTGCAACCACTTGCACCCACTGCAACCACTTGCTCCCACTGCAACCACTTGCACCCATTGAAACCACTTGCACCCAATGCAACCACTTGCACCCATTGCAACCACTTACAAACACTGCAACCACTTGCACCCATTGCAACCACTTGAACCCATTGCAACCACTTGAACCCATTGCAACCACTTGCACCCACTGCACCCACTGCACCCATTGCAACCACTTGCACCCATTGCAACCACTTGCACCCGTTACAACCACTTACACCCACTGCAACCACTTGCACCCGTTGCAACCACTTGCACCCACTGCAAGTTTGTTTGTTTGTTTGTTTGTTTGTTTGTTTGTTTGTTTGTTTGTTTGTTTGTTTGTTTGTTTGTTTGTTTGTTTGTTTGTTTGTTTGTTTGGTGGTTTCAGTGGCCAGTCTCGAGGAAAGCAGTGCTCTTTCATGAGTTTATCAGTGCTGTTTACAGCACAAACTATTCCAGTTTAATATCGAGTGAAATTCGACAAACATCGACAATGTCTTAGACAATGTCCAAGTACAAGGAGACAACATCTACTTGAATGCTTTTAACAATGATCTCATTCCTCGTGAGGGATTAATGTCGCTGAACAACGTACCAACTGTTGTCAACCTCTGATCAACACACTTGTGAACTGGCTATACAATTTCACTATTTTGAGCGAGGAGAGTTTATCTTGTTGAGCCAAAATATCAGTTTCTATAACTGATAGCTGTGTTTCTTGGTGGGAGATTTCACGGTTGTTTTCTTCTGTTTTTAGGTGTATACCCAGCGGGCACACGACGTCTTGTCGACGTCGCGTTTTGGTTGAAATAAGGTCACGACGTCGATCAACTAAAAATCAACGTTGTTTCAACGTCATTTTTACGACGTTTGATCGATGTCTCTAATCAACGTTGTTTCTATGTTGAATTAAGGTTGATAGAATTTGCATGTCGACAACACGTTGTTTAATGACTAAATATCAACGCGATTTCAACGTGTCAGATTAATGGCAATTAGAATGTCTAATCATTCTTTTTAAAGCTTGAATATGGTATACATACATGTATTTAAATTTTTTGTGTAAAACACTAGAAGGTAAAATCGGCGTCAGCGCGTAAATCGAAGACAACAAAACTTTGGCTACTTTTTTGTCATAAACAAAGTGTTCTCATAGTATAGTTGTAGTCACATAACCTCTATTATATATGGTTATTAAGGTTTTGATTGCATGAGTTTGTTCAGTCTGAAGTGTGAATGCATGGCTTTCGCATCTTATTATTTATTTGTTATTGTTATTTTAATCTGATTGGTTAACCTTTTCGCATTTATTTATTGTTTGTTATTGTCATTTTGATCTGATTGGCTAATTTTTAGTCACATGATCATCTCTCGTATATAAGTTCGTTGTTTGTTTACACTCTTTAGGTTTCTCTCTGACGAAGGGCCTTCGCTCGAAACGTTAGAAATCTATCTTCAATAATATCGGCAGTACACCAACCTTACTATATTTCGATCCGTATTTCAACACTGCCTACGCAGCACACTATTTTATTTTTTTATCAACACACCTTTGTTAACTTCGACAAAACCGCGGTGTTACCTTATCTTGACAACGTTTCTGCGAGAGGACTTTGAGCGTCTTGCTTAACGAGTTTTGCGAATCAGAAGTGTCTCTGATAAGTCCGTTAGTAGTGATACCCCTCATATGGAGTACAAAGGGATGCCGCCTCATTAAATATTCAACTTATTATTTATTCATTCACAGGCTCCTTCAGGACACCCTAACCCTAATCATTATTTCTGCTTACGTCGTCGTTTTATCCAACCCCCTGGTTTCACTACGTCATACCAATTTAATATTTATGCATACTTCATTATTTCTCAGGCTCCTTTGGGACCCCTTAACCCTAGCTTTTATCCAACCCCCGTGTAATACGTCACAACCGATAGCTCTCCGACTAATTCCCGAAGTTCGTCATTATAAAAAGGCACTCAACTTATGTTCCTTATAAGTAATAGTAATTACCTTTTCATTTATACACTTTACCCTACTGATAGTCGACAGTTGTGGGACAAGTAGCCGTACAGAGCATGCGTACAGTAAACCCTAACAAAATATACGTTCTTTACAAGGAACTAAAAAGAAATTGATAGAGACACTTTGTTTTTTATCTGAAACATTGTCTGGAGGAACAGAGAGAGTTTTGAAGAGAGAGTTTTGAACAGCCTAAATGTCTGAATCGGCTGAGATAACGTATAGACTTGAATTAATAGTATATCATGAATACTATATTTTTAGAACCTAAATATTCAAAGACAGTAAGTCATCCTAGAATTATTACTAACTAAACCCTCGTTTATAAAGCAAGTCCAGATATCGTAAGAAGAATTTAAGATATATTTTAGATGAGGAATCACTTCGAGAGGTTATGAAAAGAACGATTTTAAGTGTCGAAATATAAACTAAAGGCAAAGCGATTTATTACTTTGAAAGCGTTGCTACGCTTTCTGTTACTAAGGGTGATATTTGCATATTTATCCTCAGTGCACGTGCAGGAGACAAAAGAGCTCCTGGCTCCTGGCTCCGAGCCTTCGGCTCCTGGCTCCGAGCCCTCGGCTCTTAGCTCCGAGCCCTCGGCTCCTGGCTCCGAGCCCTCGGCTCCCGGCCCCGAGCCCTCGGCTCCTGGCTCCGAGCCCTCGGCTCCTGGCTCCGAGCCCTCGCCTCCTGGCTCCAAGGACTCGGCTCTTAGCTCCGAGCCCTCGGCTCTTGGCTCCGAGCCCTCGGCTCTGAGCTCCGAGCCCTCGGCGCACTCAGCTCCTGGCTCCGAGCCCTCGGCTCCTGGCTCCGAGCACTTAGCTCCTGGCTCCTGGCTCTTGCTTCCTGGCTCCGAGCACTCGGCTCCTGGCTCCGAGCCTTCGCCTCCTGGCTCCGAGCACTTAGCTCCTGGCTCCTGGCTCCTGGCTCCGAGCACTTGGCTCCTGGCTCCGAACCATCGGCTCCTGGCTCCGAGTCATCGGCTCCTGGCTCCGAGCACTGAGCTCCTGGCTCCGATCCCTCGGCTCCTGGCTCCAAGCCTTCGGCTCCTGGCTCCGAGCTTTCGGCTCTTAGCTCCGAGCCATCACACCTTGGCTCCGAGCCATCAGCTCCTGGCTCCGAGCCCTCGGCTCCTGGCTCCGAGCCCTCGGCTCTTGGCTCCGAGCACTTGGCTCCTAGCTCCGAGCCAATCAGCTCCTGGTTCCGAGCCATCAGCTCCTGGCTCCGAGCCCTCGGCTCTTAGCTCCGAGCCCTCGGCTCCGAGCCCTCGGCTCCAGGCTCCGAGCCCTCGCCTCCTGGCTCCAAGGACTCGGCTCTTAGCTCCGAGCCTTGGCTCTTGGCTCCGGGCCCTCGGCTCTGAGCTCCGAGCCCTCGGCGCACTCAGCTCCTGGCTCCGAGCCCTCGGCTCCTGGCTCCGAGCACTTAGCTCCTGGCTCCTAGCTCTTGCTTCCTGGCTCCGAGCACTCGCCTCCTGGCTCCGAGCCTTCGCCTCCTGGCTCCGAGCACTTAGCTCCTGGCTCCTGGCTCTTGCTTCCTGGCTCCGAGCACTCGGCTCCTGGCTCCGAGCCTTCGCCTCCTGGCTCCGAGCACTTAGCTCCTGGCTACTGGCTCCTGGCTCCGAGCACTTGGCTCCTGGCTCCGAACCATCGGCTCCTGGCTCCGAGTCATCGGCTCCTGGCTCCGAGCACTGAGCTCCTGGCTCCGATCCCTCGGCTCCTGGCTCCGAGCCTTCGGCTCCTGGCTCCGAGCTTTCGGCTCTTAGCTCCGAGCCATCACACCTTGGCTCCGAGCCATCAGCTCCTGGCTCCGAGCCCTCGGCTCCTGGCTCCGAGCCCTCGGCTCTTGGCTCCGAGCACTTGGCTCCTAGCTCCGAGCCAATCAGCTCCTGGCTCGGAGCCAGGAGCTGAGTGCGCCGAGGGCTCGGAGCTCAGAGCCGAGGGCCCGGAGCCAAGAGCCAAGGCTCCGAGCCCTCGCCTCCTGGCTCCAAGGACTCGGCTCTTAGCTCCGAGCCTTGGCTCTTGGCTCCGGGCCCTCGGCTCTGAGCTCCGAGCCCTCGGCGCACTCAGCTCCTGGCTCCGAGCCTTCGGCTCCTGGCTCCGAGCTTTCGGCTCTTAGCTACGAGCCATCACACCTTGGCTCCGAGCCATCAGCTCCTGGCTCCGAGCCCTCGGCTCCTGGCTCCGAGCCCTCGGCTCTTGGCTCCGAGCACTTGGCTCCTAGCTCCGAGCCAATCAGCTCCTGGCTCCGAGCCATCAGCTCCTGGCTCCGAGCACTCGGCTCTTAGCTCCGAGCCCTCGGCTCCTGGCTCCGAGCCCTCGGCTCCAGGCTCCGAGCCCTCGCCTCCTGGCTCCAAGGACTCGGCTCTTAGCTCCGAGCCCTCGGCTCTTGGCTCCGGGCCCTCGGCTCTGAGCTCCGAGCCCTCGGCGCACTCTGCTCCTGGCTCCGAGCCTTCGGCTCCTGGCTCCGAGCTTACGGCTCTTAGCTACGAGCCATCACACCTTGGCTCCGAGCCATCAGCCCCTGGCTCCGAGCCCTCGGCTCCTGGCTCCGAGCCCTCTGCTCTTGGCTCCGAGCACTTGGCTCCTAGCTCCGAGCCCTCGATTCCTGGCTCCGAACCATCAGCTCCTGGCTCGGAGGCCTCGGCTCTTAGCTCCGAGCCCTCGGCTCTTTGCTCCGAGGACTCGGCTCCTGGCTCCGAGCCCTCGGCTCCAGGCTCCGAGCCCTCGCCTCCTGGCTCCAAGGACTCGGCTCTTAGCTACGAGCCCTCGGCTCTTGGCTCCGAGCCCTCGGCTCTGAGCTCCGAGCCCTCGCCTCCTGGCTCCGAGCACTGAGCTCCTGGCTCCGATCCCTCGGCTCCTGGCTCCGAGCCTTCGGCTCCTGGCTCCGAGCTTTCGGCTCTTAGCTCCGAGCCATCACACCTTGGCTCCAAGCCATCAGCTCCTGGCTCCGAGCCCTCGGCTCCTGGCTCCGAGCCCTCGGCTCTTGGCTCCGAGCACTTGGCTCCTAGCTCCGAGCCAATCAGCTCCTGGCTCCGAGCCCTCGGCTCTTAGCTCCGAGCCCTCGGCTCCTGGCACCGAGCCCTCGGCTCCAGGCTCCGAGCCATCGCCTCCTGGCTCCAAGGACTCGGCTCTTAGCTCCGAGCCTTGGCTCTTGGCTCCGGGCCCTCGGCTCTGAGCTCCGAGCCCTCGGCGCACTCAGCTCCTGGCTCCGAGCCTTCGGCTCCTGGCTCCGAGCTTTCGGCTCTTAGCTACGAGCCATCGCACCTTGGCTCCGAGCCATCAGCTCCTGGCTCCGAGCCCTCGGCTCCTGGCTCCGAGCCCTCGGCTCTTGGCTCCGAGCACTTGGCTCCTAGCTCCGAGCCAATCAGCTCCTGGCTCCGAGCCATCAGCTCCTGGCTCCGAGCCCTCGACTCTTAGCTCCGAGCCCTCGGCTCCTGGCTCCGAGCCCTCGGCTCCAGGCTCCGAGCCCTCGCCTCCTGGCTCCAAGGACTCGCCTCTTAGCTCCGAGCCCTCGGCTCTTGGCTCCGGGCCCTCGGCTCTGAGCTCCGAGCCCTCGGCGCACTCTGCTCCTGGCTCCGAGCCTTCGGCTCCTGGCTCCGAGCTTACGGCTCTTAGCTACGAGCCATCACACCTTGGCTCCGAGCCATCAGCCCCTGGCTCCGAGCCCTCGGCTCCTGGCTCCGAGCCCTCTGCTCTTGGCTCCGAGCACTTGGCTCCTAGCTCCGAGCCCTCGATTCCTGGCTCCGAACCATCAGCTCCTGGCTCGGAGGCCTCGGCTCTTAGCTCCGAGCCCTCGGCTCTTTGCTCCGAGGACTCGGCTCCTGGCTCCGAGCCCTCGGCTCCAGGCTCCGAGCCCTCGCCTCCTGGCTCCAAGGACTCGGCTCTTAGCTACGAGCCCTCGGCTCTTGGCTCCGAGCCCTCGGCTCTGAGCTCCGAGCCCTCGCCTCCTGGCTCCGAGCACTGAGCTCCTGGCTCCGATCCCTCGGCTCCTGGCTCCGAGCCTTCGGCTCCTGGCTCCGAGCTTTCGGCTCTTAGCTCCGAGCCATCACACCTTGGCTCCAAGCCATCAGCTCCTGGCTCCGAGCCCTCGGCTCCTGGCCTCCAGGCTCCGAGCCATCGCCTCCTGGCTCCAAGGACTCGGCTCTTAGCTCCGAGCCTTGGCTCTTGGCTCCGGGCCCTCGGCTCTGAGCTCCGAGCCCTCGGCGCACTCAGCTCCTGGCTCCGAGCCTTCGGCTCCTGGCTCCGAGCTTTCGGCTCTTAGCTACGAGCCATCGCACCTTGGCTCCGAGCCATCAGCTCCTGGCTCCGAGCCCTCGGCTCCTGGCTCCGAGCCCTCGGCTCTTGGCTCCGAGCACTTGGCTCCTAGCTCCGAGCCAATCAGCTCCTGGCTCCGAGCCATCAGCTCCTGGCTCCGAGCCCTCGACTCTTAGCTCCGAGCCCTCGGCTCCTGGCTCCGAGCCCTCGGCTCCAGGCTCCGAGCCCTCGCCTCCTGGCTCCAAGGACTCGGCTCTTAGCTCCGAGCCCTCGGCTCTTGGCTCCGGGCCCTCGGCTCTGAGCTCCGAGCCCTCGGCGCACTCTGCTCCTGGCTCCGAGCCTTCGGCTCCTGGCTCCGAGCTTTCGGCTCTTAGCTACGAGCCATCACACCTTGGCTCCGAGCCATCAGCTCCTGGCTCCGAGCCCTCGGCTCTTGGCTCCGGGCCCTCGGCTCTGAGCTCCGAGCCCTCGGCGCACTCTGCTCCTGGCTCCGAGCCTTCGGCTCCTGGCTCCGAGCTTTCGGCTCTTAGCTACGAGCCATCACACCTTGGCTCCGAGCCATCAGCTCCTGGCTCCGAGCCCTCGGCTCCTGGCTCCGAGCCCTCGGCTCTTGGCTCCGAGCACTTGGCTCCTAGCTCCAAGCCCTCGGTTCCTGCCTCCGAGCCATCAGCTCCTGGCTCGGAGGCCTCGGCTCTTAGCTTCGAGCCCTCGGCTCTTTGCTTCGAGCCCTCGGCTCCTGGCTCCGAGCCCTCGACTCCAGGCTCCGAGCCCTCGCCTCCTGGCTCCAAGGACTCGGCTCTTAGCTGCGAGCCCTCGGCTCTTGGCTCCGAGCCCTCGGCTCTGAGCTCCGAGCCCTCGCCTCCTGGCTCCAAGGCCTCGGCTCTTAGCTCCGAGCCGTCGGCTCTTGGCTCCGGGCCCTCGGCTCCTGGCTCCGAGCTTTCGGCTCTTAACTCCGAGCCGTCACACCTAGGCTCCGAGCCATCAGCTCCTGGCTCCGAGCCCTCGGCTCTTGGCTCCGAGCCCTCGGTTCCTGGCTCCGAGCCATCAGCTCCTGGCTCCGAGGCCTCGGCTCTTAGCTCCGAGCCCTCGGCTCTTGGCTCCGAGCCCTCGGCTCCTGGCTCCGAGCCCTCGGCTCCTGGCTCCAAGGCCTCGGCTCTTAGCTCCGAGCCGTCGGCTCTTGGCTCCGGGCCCTCGGCTCCTGGCTCCGAGCTTTTGGCTCTTAACTCCGAGCCGTCACACCTTGGCTCGGAGCCATCAGCTCCTGGCTCCGAGCCATCAGCTCCTGGCTCCGAGCCCTCGGCTCTTGGCTCCGAGCCCTCGGTTCCTGGCTCCGAGCCATCAGCTCCTGGCTCCGAGGCCTCGGCTCTTAGCTCCGAGCCCTCGGCTCTTGGCTCCGAGCCCTCGGCTCCTGGCTCCGAGCCCTCGGCTCCAGGCTCCGAGCCGTCGCCTCCTGGCTCCAACAACGACTCGGCTCTTAGCTCCGAGCCGTCGGCTCCTGGCTCCGAGCACTTAGCTCCTGGCTCCTGGCTCCGAGCCCTCGGCTCCTGGCTCCGAGCCCTCGCCTCCTGGCTCCAAGGACTCGGCTCTTAGCTCCGAGCCCTCGGCTCTGAGCTCCGAGACCTCGGCTCCTGGCTCCGAGCCCTCGGCTCCTGGCTCCAAGCCTTGGGCTCCTGGCTCCGAGCACTCAGCTCCTGGGTCCGAGCCCTCGGCTCCTGGCTCCAAGCCTTCGGCTCCTGGCTCCGAGCCCTCGGCTCCTGGCTCCGAGCCCTCGGCTCCTGGCTCCGAGCCCTCGGCTCCAGGCTCCGAGCCCTCGGCTCCCGGCTCCGAGCCCTCGGCTCCCGGCTCCGAGCCCTCGGCTCCCGGCTCCGAGCCTTCGGCTCCTGGCTCCGAGCTTTCGGCTCTTAGCTCCGAGCCATCACACCTTGGCTCCGAGCCATCAGCTCCTGGCTCCGAGCCCTCGGCTCCAGGCTCCGAGCCCTCGCCTCCTGGCTCCAAGGACTCGGCTCTTAGCTCCGAGCCCTCGGCTCTTGGCTCCGGGCCCTCGGCTCTGAGCTGCGAGCCCTCGGCGCACTCAGCTCCTGGCTCCGAGCCTTCGGCTCCTGGCTCCGAGCTTTCGGCTCTTAGCTCCGAGCCATCACACCTTGGCTCCGAGCCATCAGCTCCTGGCTCCGAGCCCTCGGCTCCTGGCTCCGTGCCCTCGGCTCTTGGCTCCGAGCACTTGGCTCCTAGCTCCGAGCCCTCGGTTCCTGGCTCCGAGCCATCAGCTCCTGGCTCGGAGGCCTCGGCTCTTAGTTCCGAGCACTCGGCTCTTTGCTCCGAGCCCTCGGCTCCTGGCTCCGAGCCCTCGGCTCCAGGCTCCGAGCCCTCGCCTCCTGGCTCCAAGGACTCGGCTCTTAGCTGCGAGCCCTCGGCTCTTGGCTCCGAGCCCTCGGCTCTGAGCTCCGAGCCCTCGCCTCCAGGCTCAAAGGACTCGGCTCTTAGCTCCGAGCCCTCGGCTCTTGGCTCCGGGCCCTCGGCTCTGAGCTCCGAGCCCTCGGCGCACTCAGTTCCTGGCTCCGAGCCTTCGGCTCCTGGCTCCGAGCTTTCGGCTCTTAGCTCCGAGCCATCACACCTTGGCTCCGAGCCATCAGCTCCTGGCTCCGAGCCCTCGGCTCCTGGCTCCGAGCCCTCGGCTCCTGGCTCCGAGCCCTCGGCTCTTGGCTCCGAGCACTTGGCTCCTAGCTCCGAGCCCTCGGTTCCTGGCTCCGAGCCATCAGCTCCTGGCTCGGAGGCCTCGGCTCTTAGCTCCGAGCCCTCGGCTCTTTGCTCCGAGCCCTCGGCTCCTGGCTCCGAGCCCTCGGCTCCAGGCTCCGAGCCCTCGCCTCTTGGCTCCAAGGACTCGGCTCTTAGCTGCGAGCCCTCGGCTCTTGGCTCCGAGCCCTCGGCTCTGAGCTCCGAGCCCTCGGCTCCTGGCTCCGAGCCCTCGGCTCCTGGCTCCTGGCTCCGAGCCTTCGGCTCCTGGCTCCGAGCACTCAGCTCCTGGCTCCGAGCCCTCGGCTCCTGGCTCCGAGCCCTCGGCTCCTGGCTTCGAGCCCTCGGCTCCAGGCTCCGAGCCCTCGCCTCCTGGCTCCAAAGACTCGGCTCTTAGCTCCGAGCCCTCGGCTCTTGGCTCCGGTCCCTCGGCTCTGAGCTCCGAGCCCTCGGCGCACTCAGCTCCTGGCTCCGAGCCTTCGGCTCCTGGCTCCGAGCTTTCGGCTCTTAGCTCCGAGCCATCACACCTTGGCTCCGAGCCATCAGCTCCTGGCTCCGAGCCCTCGGCTCCTGGCTCCGAACTTTCGGCTCTTAGCTGCGAGCCACCACACCTTGGCTGCGAGCCATCAGCTCCTGGCTCCGAGGCCTCGGCTCTTAGCTCCGAGCCCTCGGCTCTTTGCTCCGAGCCCTCGGCTCCTGGCTCCGAGCCCTCGCCTCCTGGCTCCAAGGACTCGGCTCTTAGCTCCGAGCCCTCGGCTCTTGGCTCCGAGCCCTCGGCTCTGAGCTCCGAGCCCTCGGCTCCTGGCTCCGAGCCTTCGGCTCCTGGCTCCGAGCACTCAGCTCCTGGCTCCAAGCCCTCGGCTCCTGGCTCCGAGCCATCAGCTCCTGGCTCCGAGCCCTCGGCTCCTGGCTCCGAGCCCTCGGCTCCTGGCTCCGAGCCCTCGGCTCCTGGCTCCGAGCCTTCGGCTCCTGGCTCCGAGCTTTCGGCTCTTAGCTCCGAGCCATCACACCTTGGCTCCGAGCCATCAGCTCCTGGCTCCGAGCCCTCGGCTCCTGGCTCCGAACTTTCGGCTCTTAGCTCCGAGCCACCACACCTTGGCTGCGAGCCATCAGCTCCTGGCTCCGAGGCCTCGGCTCTTAGCTCCGAGCCCTCGGCTCTTTGCTCCGAGCCCTCGGCTCCTGGCTCCGAGCCCTCGCCTCCTGGCTCCAAGGACTCGGCTCTTAGCTCCGAGCCCTCGGCTCTTGGCTCCGAGCCCTCGGCTCTGAGCTCCGAGCCCTCGGCTCCTGGCTCCGAGCCTTCGGCTCCTGGCTCCGAGCACTCAGCTCCTGGCTCCAAGCCCTCGGCTCCTGGCTCCGAGCCATCAGCTCCTGGCTCCGAGCCCTCGGCTCCTGGCTCCGAGCCCTCGGCTCCTGGCTCCGAGCCCTCGGCTCCTGGCTCCGAGCCTTCGGCTCCTGGCTCCGAGCTTTCGGCTCTTAGCTCCGAGCCATCACACCTTGGCTCCGAGCCATCAGCTCCTGGCTCCGAGCCCTCGGCTCCTGGCTCCGAGCCCTCGGCTCCTGGCTCCGAGCCCTCGGCTCTTGGCTCCGAGCACTTGGCTCCTAGCTCCGAGCCCTCGGTTCCTGGCTCCGAGCCATCAGCTCCTGGCTCGGAGGCCTCGGCTCTTAGCTCCGAGCCCTCGGCTCTTTGCTCCGAGCCCTCGGCTCCTGGCTCCGAGCCCTCGGCTCCAGGCTCCGAGCCCTCGCCTCCTGGCTCCAAGGACTCGGCTCTTAGCTGCGAGCCCTCGGCTCTTGGCTCCGAGCCCTCGGCTCTGAGCTCCGAGCCCTCGGCTCCTGGCTCCGAGCCCTCGGCTCCTGGCTTCGAGCCCTCGGCTCCAGGCTCCGAGCCCTCGCCTCCTGGCTCCAAAGACTCGGCTCTTAGCTCCGAGCCCTCGGCTCTTGGCTCCGAGCCCTCGGCTCTGAGCTCCGAGCCCTCGGCTCTGAGCTCCGAGCCCTCGGCTCCTGGCTCCGAGCCTTCGGCTCCTGGCTCCGAGCACTCAGCTCCTGGCTCCAAGCCCTCGGCTCCTGGCTCCGAGCCATCAGCTCCTGGCTCCGAGCCCTCGGCTCCTGGCTCCGAGCCCTCGGCTCCTGGCTCCGAGCCCTCGGCTCCTGGCTCCGAGCCTTCGGCTCCTGGCTCCGAGCTTTCAGCTCTTAGCTCCGAGCCATCACACCTTGGCTCCGAGCCATCAGCTCCTGGCTCCGAGCCCTCGGCTCCTGGCTCCGAGCCCTCGGCTCTTGGCTCCGAGCACTTGGCTCCTAGCTCCGAGCCCTCGGTTCCTGGCTCCGAGCCATCAGCTCCTGGCTCCGAGGCCTCGGCTCTTAGCTCCGAGCCCTCGGCTCTTGGCTCCGAGCCCTCGGCTGCTGGCTCCGAGCCCTCGGCTCCAGTCTCCGAGCCCTCGCCTCCTGGCTCCAAGGACTCGGCTCTTAGCTCCGAGCCCTCGGCTCCTGGCTCCGAGCCCTCGGCTCCTGGCTCCGAGCCTTCGGCTCCTGGCTCCGAGCTTTCGGCTCTTAGCTCCGAGCCATCACACCTTGGCTCCGAGCCATCAGCTCCTGGCTCCGAGCCCTCGGCTCCTGGCTCCGAGCCCTCGCCTCCTGGCTCCGAGGACTCGGCTCTTAGCTCCAAGCCCTCGGCTCTTGCCTCCGAGCCCTCGGCTCCTGGCTCCGAGCCTTTAAAACTCAACTTTGTCTCCACACCTTGAATTCCGAGGGCCCGTTGCACTTTGGTCGTCACAAAGGTAGTGTCGCTCGCATCATCGAGGAGTGCATATGCTTCAACTTGACTGTCTGGGTTGTCTTTATGGTATAAGATGACAGGCACGATCTTTGAATTAGTTGCGTAGCAGAAATCGCCCACTGACCTGTGAACAGGCTCACTGGCTGGCACTTGTTCGATCAGTCTCTCGGAGACTCTCGTTTCTTGGGAAGGTTGTTACGAATTCGTACCGGATGGTTCCCCTTCAACCTTTGCCTTCGGTTTCCGGCTGTGGATCAGCGTATGATGGCGATTTTTACAATCTTCACAGGTAACCTTCGCTTGGCAACGAGAGGAAAAGTGACCCTTGTGAAAGCATCTGAAGCAAAGTCCTTTGCTTCGAACGAACTCACCGCGCTCCCGACCGAACTTTTGAATTTGTAGCACTTCGCGAGGATGTGGTTGCCTCTGCAGAGCGGTCAAGATTGGTTATCTTGTCCGCCTTTCGATTTTTCGGAGCTTGAAGTAGCGAAAGCGCCAGACTGTTTGTTTCCAGTTTTGCTTACCCTACTCTTGCCCTTTGGGGGTCTGCCAATCTCCTTCTTTCCTTCTTAAGTGCATCAGGTGAGAAAATTGGATCATTCGCTAACTCAGCTTCAGCTTTTGCAAATTTTACGAAGTCGCAAAAGGATACTGTTTTTTTTTTGTTTTCTCTTGGGCTTCGTGGGCGTGCCGGCACCATTTTACACCGGAATAAGAGGGCAGCTTGCCACAGACTTGTCGCAGGAAATGCGTGGAATCTAGTTCGCTGATGGGGTTCACCGTCCTTGCAGCTTCTTCGCAACGAACGAGAAGTCGGAAAACTCTTGCAATCCCCTGCAATCACCGTCGTGTATATGTGGCCAGTCGCGCAAACGAGATTTGTAGGCCTCTGCCACATGTATGGGGTTGCCAAATCGTTGCTCTAATAGCTTGCGGGCTTCTTTGTACGCACTATCGGAGGCTACAGCTAGGAACCCTTTGACAACATCGTTAGCCTTGTCCTTGGTGTATTTTTTAAGAAAATATAGGCGGTCTCTGTCCGAAGAAACTTTGTCAGAAATGATTGAGTCAAAAGCAGTTATAAATACCGGATATTCCCAGAAAATACTGGTGGCTCTTTGACAGGAAGCTGGCTGGCCCTTTGTTGGCCGATAATTAGGGTACTCAGCTCTGTCTGCTTCGCTTGCAGATCGGCAATTTCCTGAAGAGCTGTACTCATGTCTGCGTTTTGGTTCTTACTCGCTTGTGTAACTGCTTCGTGCTCTAGGGGCTGTAGCGCTGGTGCAGTAAACTCGGGACGAAAGGCGGAGAAAGCGGGTTCATGTGAGGTTTTGTTTATTCGACGTGTCCATTGTTTATCTCTCGCTTAACTCCTTTAACATCCGTTTCAACACCTACTTTATTTTCCTCATCGACAATTTTCTTAATCGCATTTTCTTGCGCGTTTGCAATAGCAATTTCCTTTTCTAATTGCAAGCGTCTTATTTCCCTTTCTTGGTCGAGAAATCTCCTTTAACTGCTTTGGCTGCCGCATCAACTAGAGCTATTGACAACAAATGTTTTGAAGCCTGAATCCGCTCGCAAACTCTTATTCTACATTCTGTGTACTCGCGATCACGGATATCGAACCACCGATACGAAGCTTCCCTTTCTTCTTCCGTATCTAGCAGCAATTCGTACTCCTGATACGCCAAGTTGAATTTATTTTTTAGCGAATCTAGATGGTCTCTTTCGGTCTCCAGCAGTTCTATTTCCGGTTCTTGCGAGTCACGCAAAGCGTTAATTTGGTCGATTTTCTTTTAGTAGGCAGAAGAATGTAGGCAGAAGCTTTATTTACAGCATTGATTTTGAATTGATGCCTTTCCTTTATCGGTCATTTTTCTTTGTCTCGACTTTGATGTAGCTACGACTCCCGACACGCTTTTTGGCGATGTGCGTGTCTCCAAGGCTTCGAAAATAGTGTCTCTTTCATTGCTTGAATGGCCAAAGTACCCCAGGGCGGTAGCCGCGCCATCAATACTTATTGTTACAAATTCTAATCAACCTTGACCACAACACAGATACAATACAATGGATAATTGTGGCTCAAAGATGCTAACTAACAACAATGACACGTAATTTCTAGTAGATTAATAAAGCGTAACATATAAATTTAAGCATGCACTAACTTTAGTTTACTTCAAGACGAATCTCATGTCGAAAACACAAAGGTACATTAATCACTACATTTGCATATTATACATGCAATATCGTTGTCGCTATCATGGCATATTTCGATGCGTGTGTATATTATATTTAATATATATATATATATATATATATACGCTTCCCAACGTTTTGTTCAACTGTTGTTTCGTTACGACTCTTCATGATATTTTTAATCCCTACTGCTTAGCCAGGTTTCGGCCGTTTTAGTTTTATAAGAACCGGGATATCTTTAACAAGGTTACAACCTCTCTTAATTTCGTTTACTTTGCGAGTATGTATATGGTTGCCGTTTTGTTGCTTTGACGTCTTTACAAACCAGATAGGGAAATTTGCTTCTCGATGGTTTCAATATAAAAATCTGAATTCTTGTTCAGTCGGGGGACGCCTCGCTGGCGATATTTGCATGTGATTGCCTATTGTATTGATGTAGTTTGTGGTGTTGGTTTCTTGAGTATTTCGGCCAAGTTTTACCTGTCAAGCGTTTTGTTAGTCTTTGTCCTATTCCTGATTTCCTCCGCACTGTTTTACTACGGCAAAGCCCAGGTTTTTGACACGTTTCCTTTTCACCAAGCAGCGTTTTGCCCTCTTTGTTGTATCGAACACAATCGTGATCTTCGAACACAAATATCAAATATGCACATACATGCAGACTGTCTTCGGCATTGGCTGTTCCTATCTGGCAATCTGATCATGAGAGGGGCACTCTTAGTACGCCTTATTTACACTGACTACGTCGGTGCCTTGATCGCAGCGATTTAATTATCCCTTGGGTGAAGCCTGAATTTGAGGGTACTTTTTGTAAAGCAATTTCATATATGTATGTGCTTTTGGTGACGCAATATAACGTTTTGCATGTGATTTTGGTGAAGCAATTTAATACATGCATGCATGTGCTTTTGGTGAAGCAATTTACATGCGCTTTTGGTGAAGCATTTTACATGTGCTTTTGGTGAAGCAATTTCCATGCGCTTTTGGCGAAGCAATTTCCATGTGCCTTTCGAGCAATTTTATTATGCTTTGGGTGAAGCCTGACTTTCATGTAGGAGTGTATTTTTGGTGAAGCAATTTTCATATATGCATGTGCTTTTGGTGAAGTATTTTTATTATATGCCTGGTTTTGGTGAAGGCAATTAATGTATGCATATGCTTTTGCTGGAGCAATTTAATGTATGCATGTGCTTTTGCTGAAGCAATTTACTGATGAATGTGCTTTCGGTGATTCAGCAATTTAATCTATGCATATTTTGGTGAAGCTATTTAATGTATGCATGTGCTTTTAGTGAAGCAATTTGATATATGCATGTCGCTTTTGGTGAAGCAATTTAATGTATGTGTAGCGCGTTTTGGGGCCATAGTCAAGAGACTTTCTTCTCTGATTCTGCAACAACTTTATTGACAAACGAGTTTGAACAGCTGAACGTTACAAACGTCTTCTCTAGCTACATCGCACCTTCGGTTCTCACATCTCGGTCACTCAGTCTCACCACTCTCGCTTAACCTAATACATCGAGTTGCTGTGTTTATATATCTTACATTTCAGCGACAGTCAGCTTGCTGAATCACGGTCATTACGTCAGTCCTTACGTAGGAACAAACTGCGTGTTTATTCACCAATACCTTCTTTGCCAAATACGGTCTACAAACATTATCTATTCGTCAATGCACTACGTAAAACTAATGACATGGAAACCTACTTACAAGACTGCAGATACAAACCAACGCTAGAGATTAAACATAATTGCTACATATGCATGTGCTTTTGGTGACGCAATTTATTGTATGCAAGTGCTTTTGGTGAATATGCCAATGTTCTTGTGATGAAGCAATTTAATTTCTGCATGTGACAGACAGGGTCTTAGACAGGGTTTTCTGAGTATTGGAGGGAACCAAGGGTTTCCTTATGCCCTGTGTGATTTAGTCGAGTATTCAATTAGATTTCTCGCAAGTTCTGGACGTTTTCATCAAGAGCCGATGTTCGCCGTGCGTGGAAAATTATTTGTCCCCAATCTTAATCCCACCTTCAGGTCAAAGGCATTACTAGTGTTGTATAAGAGAAGATTTTTTTTAATGTGTTGGAGACTGGTACCTAGTGATTAACCAATGAGCGTTCAGTATTTAATTGGCTGACCAATGAAACAGTAGTAAAAATCATCGTGGATATTCATATGGACGGGGGGTGTTCGAAAGTGGGTGTTGGTCAGTGGATTATAATAAGGATTTTAATAGATCAGGGGGGTGGGATGTTATTTTTTAGAAAAAAGTGAAAATGTTGAAAAGATATGTGTGTGTATACATACCATGCATATTTTTGTTTTTTAGGGGGGAAAAAGTACGGTTTTTTTTTTTAGTAAAAATATATACAAATGTTTTTTAGGTGAAAAAAACCTGGCCCTGCCCTGCCCCCATGTCCATATATGGTATGTCAACTCGCTTGCCCTGGATGAAATTGACGCCAACTCTTCGACTGTTCAACTAATTCACGACGGCGCCGAGAACGACGATGAATACTTACGGAGGCACATCGCTCTCTTAGAACGCAAGGTTAGAGAGCAGAATAAACGTCTCGAAGTTTTAACGCTGAAGTTCGAGCATGGGGCCAAGAAAACGACAGCTCGCGCAATCCCGCGCTTTTGACAAGTCCGCGCTCATCGACCGCCCGTTTAATTGACTCAGATGATATCACCCCACCAGAGAAGAAAAGACAGGTAAAGAAAGAGGAGAACTGGTTGTGGGAGCGATGAAAGAAGTTGCGGTGGCCCATCATGAGGACATTTGTAATGTACTCGGTAACTTGGCCTCTGAAGACACCAACTCTGAAGCTACAGATACAATAATCCGCACAACGGATGTCATGTTTTCCCATCTAGGGGCCAGGAGGGCATTCGATACTATTCTGTCTCAAAAAAGCAAAGAAGGATTAGTCCAATCACTACGTATGCCAGACTGGGTATGTGTTCTACTTAAACTTAAAATTCGGATATCTGACCTGGGGTGGCAAACATTTTTGAACTTCACGCAGCTTGGACGATCTATGGTAAGTTAACTTAAAATACTCATTATCATTATTAATTCATGTGAAAATTGAACCAATTGGCAATCATAGACGTACGAGCGGGGGGGGAGGCATGCCTCCCTAGTTGGCGGGAAGATAAGTCAAGTTGGGCAACAGCGATCCCAGACTCGGGCAACTTGGCGAAAAATATCACGCGTTTTTATCAAAAAATATCAAATTTTCACGCGCATATAACCATAGAAACCGCATAGATAATATATTTATAATATGCCATATTGACTTTTGTACAAGTAATGTTATATAAACTTGTGCACGCTGATTATAGTGATATAAAAGTCGCGCACTTTTTGTTTCAGTCAGGCAAATTTTTGGCCGCTCCCCCTACAAATTTGTGCCCATACGCCTATGTTGGCAATTGTGTTATTGTTTTGTTTTAATCACTTTTATTACCATATAGTGACAATAGGTGACTGAACAGGGCATAGCCCCAATTAATTTCAGATACTACGCTAAGATCTAGATGTTGATTTTACAGAAGGGGGGGGGGCAAAGAACCCAGGGAAAAAGCCTTGGATTGTGAAAAGGATTGGGGATTGTAAAAAGATTGGGAGATTGTAAAAGTATGAAATATGAAAAATTGTAAAATATGAAAATTAAAACAAGTTTCATGTGGAAATAAATGGAAATGATCCTCTAGTGTGTAGGACATGGACTACCTCACTCTCATTGTAACATGTTGACATTTTCTCTATTTCTCATCATCTATGATGCAAGACAATAAACAAAACTTCAAACATATTATGTGACCACATTCGGCAATGAGATGTGTGTGTGTGATAACTGGTCATTCATTCATTCATTTTTTCTTCCCAGAAAATGACTGATTTTCCCGTACTTCTGACGAAAAACCAACTTATTGCTGCCAAGCAACTGGTATTTAAGGTTGCATCGGAAACTATGAAAGTGAGGACAATTCCCAATGATTTACAAGGTGGCCAAATTAGCCTTACTGCTGCGCTTATCTGGTCTATTCGAGAGATGAGACTTCACACAATGGACAAAGTCGGCACTGCGATATCTGGTAACTGGAGAATAGATTTCAATATTAAGCTGGATGGAAGACCATTTTGGGGTGAGTATACTGTAATGTACTATTATTACCTAAATTGCTAAGTCAGTCGAAGGTCTCAAAGTGTAAAATGGGAACTGGGATTTGCTCATTTTCAACACTGGGATTTGGATTTATTTAAAGATAGACCCTATTAATTAATTGACCACCAATTTCAAGCCTAGTTCTTTTTACACAAGGCTGTTTATAAATAGGGTGTATGGGAAATCCCCCCAAACTTCAAAAATTATTTATTTAAAATTATTTTTTACTTTTTTCACCAGGAAAAGATCAAATTTCCTTTGGGGTTTCTCCTATTAAAATGCCATACACAGCAACCCAAAGCTCAAAAGCCGTTCTTCGCCTTGCAATGGCAAATTGCAGTGAAACAAGGTAAAACTTTGACCCTTTGACTCCCAGACCAGCCAAAACGATTAATGATTTTACTTGTTAAGTGATAACCTCTGGTAGTCAAAAGGTTAACTCAGTCGAACTGCATGCCCATCTCTTGACTCCCAGACCAGACTAACACCAGACAAGTTTGCTTGTCAAGTGCGAGAACCTCTGGTAGTTAAAGTAGTTCACTACACTGTAGGTGCTAAAAGTGCCAAACAATGTGGTATGCAGTATATGGCCTTAGGCCAAAATGCTCATTTTGCCATAAAGTAGTGTAATTTTGTCTTACGGAACACTCCAAATAACATGAACAGCTTGTTTAGATTTTTGTTTATTTTTATAAAAAACTGTAATAAAAAATAACTGCCAGTTTATTTGTTTGTAAACAGGGAGAATATCCAAAAATTGGTGAACATTTGAGAAAGAAAAAATAAAGAAAGATGGGTTATGCATTTATGGCCAAAAATACAGCATTAACTTTTCAGGTATACAACATTAGGAACAAAAACAAGTTTGAAGCTTCTGGTACTGTAAAAACACACGTACTGTAAACATAACTATTATTCGATTTGTTTTTCTCTCAACTTTTATGGCTAATTAAAAAGACTAATATGCTACCTGTTAATGATATGCTGCCCATGAGTGTTAGTATCCTTTTCTAAAAAGGTGAAGCATTTGTTCTACCTTACAGTAGAGGATGTAAAGAAATAACACGATATGTTTTCAGGTGGACAAAATAATGTTAAAATAAAAAACAACTCGAATGATAATCATTGAACTCAGTTATCACAAAATAGAGTGATTTATCAGTCTCACAGATAGATTATTTGCCTCTGCCTTTGACAGCAAATGATTGATTGACTTGCCACTGAGAAATTATTAGCCTGCGTGCAGAACGTAGGTGCAGACGCTCCATCCCAGATGGCAAATAACCAGTGATTTGCAACCATCTGTGCATAGGCTAATGAATTATGATATTTTAATTTGCTTAATGTCAGCCAAGAATTTTTATTTTCCACTACTATAGAGATTTGCAAAACAGTATTTTCTCCACAATCGTTCTGTTTCACAGTTGCCATGGACTAGGCACTTTTGCTGATGGTCATGCATCAAAAAAGGTTCTACAAGAAACACCAAACATATTCTTGGTGGAAAGGGTTATGCAATTGAATTTTGTATATTCTGCAAGGCAGTTAGGGTAGGAATGTATGATTAACTTTAGTGCAACTTAATTTCCATTAGAAATGAAAAAAAAATTAACTAAGAGAATAATTCAGTATATATTACATTTTATATATTATATTTATTATTTTAGGGTTGTGCATGTCCAAGTGTATATGTGTGTGTGTGTGTGTGTGTGTGTGTGTGTGTGTGTCTGTCTGTCTGTCTGTGTGTCTTTCTCTGTGTCTGTCTGTGTGTCTTTCTCTGTGTCTGTCTGTGTAACAACTACTGGAACATCTATTCGAGAAATAATAACTCTTGCCAACAAAGATCTCGAAAATATTAGTGAATGGCTAAAAGCAAATAAACTCAGTCTAAACGTAACTAAAACAGAGTACATGTTTGTTGGGTCTGACTATAATCTTGACAAGGTAAGAGATATACCACTATTATATCTCGACAGAAAACCTATAAAACGAGTTAGGGTAACCAAATCTCTAGGGGTATATATAGATGAAAGATTATCATGGTTAGATCATATCAACAATATGTCAAAAAAAGTAAGTGCTGGAATTTCAGGTCTTCGACAAGTAAGACGTTTTGTTCCTCAGCAAACTTCAATTACAATATACAAGTCATTAATTCAACCATTGTTTAATTATTGTGATGTTGTGTGGGACAATATGCCTTTGACAACAGCCCACAGACTGCAAAAGCTGCAAAACCGTGCGGCAAGAGTGATTACTTGTCAAGGTTATGAAGTCAGATCTAACGAAATAAGACAACAATTAAAATGGAAAAATCTTACGGAAACACGAGATATGCACAAGTTAATAATGATGTATAAAGTGTTAAACAACATGGCCCCTCCCTATCTACGAGACCATTTTAAAATGTCTACCATTAATGATACATATTCCCTGCGAAATAGAAAGTTGTGTCTTGTTTTACCTCAAGCACGTACTGAATTCCTAAAAAAAAGTTTTGCATATTCTGGATGTAAAATTTGGAACAACTTGCCAGAAAATGTAAAATGCAGTGAAAACATCAATGAGTTCAAAAGAGGCCTCACATCATGCTTCTAATTAATTTTTAACTTTTGTAAAGCAGTTTATCAACTGAAGAAATTCCGACTTTAAATAAAAATATCTCTGTCTCTCTCTTTCTTTCTCTCTCTCTCTTTCTCTCTCTCTCTCTCTCTCTCTCTCTCTCTCTCTCTCTCTCTCTCTCTCTCTCTCTCTCTCTCTCTCTCTCTCTCTCTCTCTCTCTCTCTCTCTCTCTCTAGATAGGGAAAGTTTGTGTTCCTTTAGGAAACAGTCCAGTTTTCTTTCAAATTCGGGCATTTACCTTTGGCGTGGTATTGGTTCGCTTTGAATTTTTCAACCCTTAGTTTGTTAATGGGAACGTAGACTTTGTCTTGACTTCAAGATAGTTTAGATAGTTATTTTTTAGATTTGCTAGAGAACAAAATATTTGTCGTTTTAATTTGCTTCCGATATCCATTAACGGCACATTTTGGTCCGTTTTGGCAAAAAGGAATGCATGAACTCGTTCCGATAATGCAAAGCGGAACAAAATATTCCGATTTAGCTGCGAAGTCCAAAACGTTCCGCTTTAAGTGGGGAACAATATGTTCTCAGATGTTCCTCTTTACATTGTTCCGCTTCAGTAAAAAAGAATCCACTCTTGACAAAGAAAATTTGTCAAACATCTTATTACGATTGTTTACACGCAGCAATAGAATTAATATCAAATTAACTTCAAAATTATTCATAATAATAATCTTGAATAATAAGAACACGCTCGATCATGCCCGACTTTTGCGATTTCATTGGCTTGGTGTTACAATAGAGGTTCAACTACTTTAGCATAAATAGGGAACACATGTACAAGGCTTATAAGGTAAACAGAAATGCAAGGTGGCAGAATTCCGATCGACTGGTCCAAGATTGCTGGAGCACGAGAACGTCCGAAGAGATTACACCTTCGACCAAGCGAGAACTCTCTGTACAAATGTCCAGTCGGGAGTTGTGAGCACGAAGGATTTGGGACAAAACGAGGACTGAGAAAGCACATGCATTCAATACACCCATGGTTCTATTACTTTGACGAAAAACCATCGACAACCGCCACGTCGGGGCACCATCAGTTGCAGAGCAAACCGGCAAATCTGGCACAAAAACCAGAGAAAGGAAGACGCAGCTTCGACACATCGAATATCCCATCTTACTCCATGTCCAGCCCAGCAGGTAGCGAATTTGCATCGTGGTTAAACAGCGCTGCAGGTGGTGGAAAAAGTATGACACAAGCTAATCAAACCGCCAAGAGATGTCTGAAGTTCTTAAAGATATCCTATGAAGATGAAGATGCGATGTTGACGGACGATATCATAGACTTTTGCCTGGGTTCGCCAACAATCCTATGCAAATTTATAACGACAATGGAAGAAAAATGGAAGTTGAGTTATTCTGGCCAAATGGCGTACTTGAATGCTATTGCCGATTTAATCGATTATCGAAGAATAAAATTACCTTGTCGCAAAGTTCTGGAAAATGTCAGTGTGACGGAAATTTATTTGAAACGAGCCAAAAAGTGCATCGGTAAAATGATGAAGGTGCAATGGACCAAAGACATGGATATCGATACATTAGAAGCCAAAGGGAACTGGGCCACTATGGAAGAAATGCTGGAGGTCATACCGTACCATCTGCCAAGATATAAGGGAATTCTCGAACGATGCAAAACGAACGGCGACTTAGCGTCATCGGTCAGCCCTTACGATCTATCGTTTGCCAACAAGTTTATCGCCAATTTCTTGTTCATCAACGTGAAAGGGTCACGGCCGATGACATACCAGTACTTGACGCTAGAAATGATCGAGACTGCGAGACAGAACGGTGGCTTTATTGACCAGCGTCAATTCAAAACCGCGGCAAAGTATGGCTTCGATTCGCTTATTTTGGATCGTACTGGTCTTCGAATCATCGACGATTTTGTCAAATACATCCGACCACGTTTTGAAACCCAAGTGCGACTACCTGCTGGTTACTCGCAACGGCATGCAGTACGACAAGCTGTCCGACATGATGTCGAAATTGGTCTACGACGCAATCGGCAAATACATTCATCCGACTAGACTTCGGCAGATCATCGAGACGGAAAGTGACAAATCGCTGTCACATCAGGAGCGGCAAGCGGTGTCGGAAGACCAAAAGCACAGTTCGAGTGTTGCGCAGATCTACTACAAAAAGAAACGTTCACGCGAAGTGGCGACTAAAGCGCGGGATAGTCTTCAGAAATTAGAACAAAACAAAAGAAGTGGAGTCGAGAAAGAACTGCGTAAAACGTTAGAACTATCTCAATCGGAATCGGAGGTCGAAACGTCGCAGAAAAGTCGTAAGGAATACAACAAATCACTTTTCACATCGTCCGAATCATCACAGGAAGAGAAACCGACGGAAATACAATTTCCCACAATCGGACGAAGTCCATCTCAGCTGTTCGCCACACCTTCGGAAACCTGCAGTTTCGTCTCTACACCGAATAACGAAAGACCAAAACGTTTGCGGTTTACCGCGCAAGAAGATTGCGCTCTAAAGCGAGGCATCGACAAACATGGGTTTGGCCAGTGGACAGCAATTTTACGAGATTCCGAGATTTCGTTTCCGGAAGGACGAACTGCCGATTCTCTACAAAAGCGAGCCTTGTCAAAATCATTTAGCAAAACAACTGCGGGATTAAACAAATGAATGTTATTATTATTAAAAGTTATTACACGACAACTGCTTTTTGTGAGTTACTTTAATTACCATCTGTACACATTTTACGTGCGCACACACACACACACACACACACACACACACACACACACACACACACACACACACACACACGCGCGCAAAAAAAAAAGAAGAGAAAAACAAATTTATAAGTAATAGCATGTTTTTCTTTTCAGTTATTTTGGATGAAAAAAATCCTCGATTTTACTTTGGTTAATGGTTTTGCACAATTTCTTTCGCTTAGGAACAGGTTGACTTCGTGTGAATAAGCGGTCTCGGTTGTCGTCGTCATTAGCAGTTTTCCAAGTTCGGACCAGTGTTGGTTGACTGAGAATGTCTTTTGTGATAGGATTCAAAGACTGGCTATGCGTTTTATTTTTATTGAAGGCTGGTGGCGGCATACGTTGCTGCGACACACGTTGCTGCGACGATTTTCGGGGCGGATCTGGTTGAGTCAAACCGCTTAAGCCGTCCTCGGGCTCGCTCTCGGAATGCGGGTGGCTTGAAGTGGAACTGTCGAAAAGTAGCGGGACCGACCAAAGATCCGTGACACTTGCGTTGTAACCAAAGTCCTTCAGCATGTTTGCGCGTTTTGCGATAGCCACTTTGCTTTTGACATCGTACTTTTTGGAAGAATGATATAACCACAGCTTGTGTACGGCAATCTCCCAAAGGGACTTGTACAATGCTGGATCGGTTTTCTCAAATTTCTCTTGGTTTTCGATGAGGTCACGCTCCGTTTTGTGCAGCCAAGGGTTGGCAAATGCTGCTTCCATTTCTTCTTCAATATTTTGCTTCCTCTTTGCATTATCTTCTCGGATGATCTTCCACCGTCTCTCGTGAATTTTCTTCTTTAGGGTTTCCGGGATAGTTTCTTGGTCGTCGAACTGTTCGCATTCTTCAGCTGTTAACAGATTTTGCTTCACCATCCGTTCCTTGTATTCGCGTAGGCGTTTTTGGTTTTCTCGCAAGAGCTTATTTTTTATTCCGCTCAAATGCTTGAATCTCAACGACGTCTCGTGACACTTTTCCAATTCTTCTTGTACTCGTGTTTCCACATCAACCACTGCTCGCTGCGAGGAGGCTTGAGACAACGATCCAATCGAGTCACTCGTCGCCTCTTGACTTGGTCCAGCTGCGTCATCTTCGAAGGCTTCTTCGTATTCACTATCGGCGTCGTCGCTTTCGACAATCAATCTTACATTCAATTCGAACAACTCGTGTTCCTCGGCAGATGTCAGTTTTTCATTCGCATCATCTTCATCCATACCATTTTCGTGTTGAACATGACCTGCGTTGTTCATTGCCCAGATGATGCACTCTACGGGATGTTTTTTCAGCCAAGTAAAAGCTTCAGGCACTGGAGAAGGCAGTTTTTTGAACTTGTATCTGCGCAATCGGGTATCCATAGCGTCGTTGTCCACTGTACTACCAAAATCCATGTCGGTTTGCGATGCGATAAGCATTGGGCATTTGTTGACAAATCCTTGGCATGTCTTGAACTTTGCGTCGTGAGCAGTCCAACCGCCTTGCGCTAGAATCTTCCAGTCGTCAAGATCCATCATTTTCACGTGAGCTTCGTCTAGAAATATAACTTCGCAATCATCGTTGATCATCGCTTTGTTGAATTCGCGCTGCTTGGTTATCTTTGCTATGCGTTTTGGGTGGACAATACCTTGAATTGGACTGAACAAACTCGTCTTACCGCTGTTGGGTTCTCCAATAAGAAATGGCACTTTCTCCTTGTGCGTCTTTCCTCTGTGGTGTAGAAGGCGAAGGAAATCTTCACAGAATGACATGATCTCTTCAGACGAAAGACTGTTCTCCAGCACCTCTTGAAAGAACTTTGCTTCACAATTCTGCATGGTACCGTCGTAGGCGGAGAAGGCTCGTGGGGTTATCATTCTGATTTCCGCTTCTGGTATTGCGTTGCTTGTAATCTCTCTGTCTTTGAGGGACAAACAGCGACCGTCGCTTATTTCGATTAGGTTATAATCCACTCTGATTTGTCGTATGGCTTGACTGTCCCGATTACTGAGTTTGTTGACGACACGCTTCCCGTACTTGATAATTTTGGCTTTTAATACCGCGTTGCCTTCGAGTGTACCGATAAACTTCTCAACGTCACATTTCAATTGGTTAGTGAATTTAGCTCCGGGAATCAATCTGAAAACCTCTCCCTTGTAAAGGGCAAAATTCAACTTTTTCATGATTTTCTCGATGTCGTGAATAAGTATGACACATGGATCGGTAGTTATTTCGCTTGTTAGACAGGCTTCTTCTTCCGCGACAATTTCAGCAGGCATGCCAACTATATCGAGCTCGAGACCAGACCGTCGAAGACTTTTTAACGCCGTTTCGATCTGCTTCGACGCTTTTGACACCATTGTGAATCTTACAACTTTTTCTACAGTTACAATCTCAGATACTTGACTTGTGGTTGGTTCGTCGTCTGTCACGTCCACGTAGGTTTGCTCGAAGCATCTTTGGCACGACTCGTTGACAAGTTCCTGCATGTAGGAAGAACTATGATCTTTTAGTACTGTGAACAGAGCTCGAATGCATTTTTCTTCACTGCCTCTTCTACACGATACCGTTTTTGCGTCGATCTCCACGTTGCATTTCAGTAGCGCCTTTCTCAGCGAAAGGTCTCGCACCGGTGCTCCACTTTTCGATGTAACTGCAATCCAATAACTTATTGCTGGATATCGCTTCTTCCGAACGGCCGATTCGTATGTAGTTCTACTCTGCGACGAATTCGTTTCCGACAACAAAGACTGCTCTGACTCAACTGTTTCCTCGTTGTCTTCACTTGCTGACTTTTTATTTTTGTCGTCGAAAACAGAGATTGCTGAAAAGAAGAATACCACGTTTGGTATGTCGGCAACGCTCTTGTCGCATTCGTTTCGTTTCTCAGATATCATATCCCATGCCTTATATAAACCATCTTGACCACCAGCAACTCTCCATACACATTTCACTGTAAATACAGCTAAACCACGCTGTACGATCGGCGCTATATAACATCGCGCAGAGTTTTTAATGGCAATACTATTGAGCTGCCTTGCTGGCTCCGAAGCGTAGTTCCATCTTCTTTGTACCGACATGTTCCAATTCAAGGCTGTTCCCTTTCGAAGTTCATGTTCTTTTATACTTTTCGGGCGTTAATTATTCGTATTTTGAAACCTCGAGGTTTTAAACACCTATTATTCACTCTGTTTCACTTATGGAAATTTTTTACGGAGTTTCATAAATGTTTGACTGGAAGAACAAGCAATATTATGAATATTTTTGTTTAGTTGTCTCCCAAGTGATTATATATATAGTTGTTTTAGTTCATTGTCACGGTTATAATGATTTCTGTTGTCCGAGTTTACATAATTATGTTGTCACGGTTATAACGATTTCTGTTGTCCGAGTTTACATAATTATGTTAAAGAACATAATTATGTAAACTCGGACAACAGAAATCAGTATAACCATGACAATGAACTAAAACAACTATATAATCACTTGGGAGACAACTACAGTAAACAAAAATATTCATAATATTGCTTGTTCTTCCAGTAAAACATTTATGAAAATCCGTAAAACATTTCCATAAGTGAAACAGAGTCGATCGAACCCCAAACCGAATAGATAATTATAGATTGTGCCTGTGTTTTTTACTTGCACACATCCTCGAATTCGCCGAGGAAAATTTGACTGCAAAGTTTTACATCAATAGCCCAATACACCTATACACTAATACACTAACTACACTAAAACTACACTAACTACACTAAAACTACACTAAAACTACACTAACTACAC
Organism: Paragorgia papillata; assembly: GCA_035771165.1. Classification (NCBI taxonomy): domain Eukaryota; kingdom Metazoa; phylum Cnidaria; class Anthozoa; order Scleralcyonacea; family Coralliidae; genus Paragorgia; species Paragorgia papillata. The sequence continues at coordinate 1,155,199 of JAWNZC010000344.1, read as the reverse complement.
TAACTACACTAACTACACTAAAACTACACTAAAACTACACTAAAACTACACTAACTACACTAACTACACTAAAACTACACTAAAACTACACTAAAATTACACAAACTACACTAAAACTACACTAAAACTACACTAAAATTACACTAACTACACTAACTACACTAAAACTACACTAAAACTACACTAAAACTACACTAAAACTACACTAAAACTACACTAAAACTACACTAAAACTACACTAAAACTACACTAAAACTACACTAAAATTACACAAACTACACTAACTACACTAAAACTACACTAAAACTACACTAAAATTACACTAACTACACTAACTACACTAAAACTACACTAAAACTACACTAAAACTACACTAAAACTACACTAAAACTACACTAAAACTACACTAAAACTACACTAAAACTACACTAAAACTACACTAAAACTACACTAAAATTACACTAACTACACTAACTACACTAAAACTACACTAAAACTACACTAAAACTACACTAAAATTACACTAACTACACTAACTACACTAAAACTACACTAAAATTACACAAACTACACTAACTACACTAAAACTACACTAAAACTACACTAAAACTACACTAAAATTACACTAACTACACTAACTACACTAAAACTACACTAAAACTACACTAAAACTACACTAAAACTACACTAAAATTACACTAACTACACTAACTACACTAAAACTACACTAAAACTACACTAAAACTACACTAAAACTACACTAAAATTACACTAACTACACTAACTACACTAAAACTACACTAAAACTACACTAAAACTACACTAAAACTACACTAAAACTACACTAAAACTACACTAAAACTACACTAAAACTACACTAAAACTACACTAAAACTACACTAAAACTACACTAAAATTACACTAACTACACTAACTACACTAAAACTACACTAAAACTACACTAAAACTACACTAAAATTACACTAACTACACTAACTACACTAAAACTACACTAAAATTACACAAACTACACTAACTACACTAAAACTACACTAAAACTACACTAAAATTACACTAACTACACTAACTACACTAAAACTACACTAAAACTACACTAAAACTACACTAAAACTACACTAAAACTACACTAAAACTACACTAAAACTACACTAAAACTACACTAAAACTACACTAAAACTACACTAAAATTACACTAACTACACTAACTACACTAAAACTACACTAAAACTACAGTAAAATTACACTAACTACACTAAGTACACTAAAACTACACTAACTACACTAAAACTACACTAACTACACTAAATAAACTAACTACACTAAAACTACACTAACTACACTAACTACACTAAAACTACACTAAAACTACACTAACTACACTAAAACTACACTAAATAAACTAACTACACTAAAACTACACTAAAACTACACTAAAATTACACTAAAACTACACTAAAACTACACTAAAACTACACTAACTACACTAAAACTACACTAATACACTAAACTGCATGCCGATATCCGTGATATCCGCCCTTATTTTTCCATTAGTTGTTTATGCTACTAATTCACTTTTTAACCATTGAAAAATAAGGACGGATTAGACGGATATCACGGAGTTAGGCATGCAAATTAGTTTAAACTAATACTAATACTAATAACTAATTTGCATACCTATCTCCGTGATATCCGTCCTCATTTTTACATAACTTACATGCTACTAACTCACTTTCTAACCCTTTAAAAATAAGGACGGATTGGACGGATATCACGGAGTTAGGCATGCAAATTAGTTTAAACTAATACTAATACTAATAACTAATTTGCATACCTATCTCCGTGTTATCCGTCCTCATTTTTACATAACTTGCCATGCTACTGACTCACTTTCCAACCGTTTAAAAATAAGGACGGTTTGGACGGATATCACGGAGTTAGGCATGCAAATTAGTTTATTATCAGTATTATTATTATTATTATTATTATTATTATTATTATTATTATTATTATTATTATTATTATTATTATTATTATTATTATTATTATTATTATTATTATTATTATTATTATTATTATTATTATTATTATTATATAAGAATATTAATAATAGTAATAATTATAATAATAATAATAATAATAATAATAATAATAATAATAATAATAATAATAATAATAATACTGATAATAAACTAATTTGCATGCCTAACTCCGTGATATCCGTCCAATCCGTCCTTATTTTTAAAGCGTTAGAAAGTGAGTTAGTAGCATGTAAGTTATGTAAAAATGAGGACGGATATCACGGAGATAGGTATGCAAATTAGTTATTAGTATTAGTATTAGTTTAAACTAATTTGCATGCCTAACTCCGTGATATCCGTCTTATCCGTCCTTATTTTTAAAGGGTTTTTGGTGTACATTGGTGTATATTGGTGTACATTTGTGTATATTGGTGTATATTGGTGTATATTGGTGTACATTTGTGTACATTTGTGTATATTTGTGTATATTGGTGTGCATTGGTGTATATTGGTGTACATTTGTGTATATTGGTGTATATTGGTGTATATTGGTGTACATTTGCGTATATTGGTGTATATTGGTGTATATTGGTGTACATTTGCGTGCATTGGTGTATATTGGTGTACATTTGTGTATATTGGTGTATATTGGTGTACATTTGTGTACATTTGTGTATATTAGTGTATATTGGTGTATATTGGTGTACATTGGTGTATATTGGTGTATATTTGTGTACATTGGTGTATATTGGTGTACATTGGTGTATATTGGTGTATATTTGTGTACATTGGTGTATATTGGTGTATATTGGCGTATATTGGTGTATATTGGTGTATATTGGTGTACATTTGTGTATATTGGTGTATATTGGTGTACATTTGTGTATATTGGTGTATATTGGTGTATATTTGTGTACATTTGTGTATATTGGTGTATATTGGCGTATATTGGTGTATATTGTGTATATTGGTGTATATTGGTGTATATTTGTGTATATTGGTGTATATTGGTGTATATTGGTGTATATTTGTGTACATTTGTGTATATTGGTGTATATTGGCGTATATTGGTGTATATTGGTGTATATTTGTGTACATTTGTGTATATTGGTGTATATTGGCGTATATTGGTGTATATTGGTGTATATTGGTGTATATTTGTGTACATTGGTGTACATTGGTGTATATTGGTGTATATTGGTGTATATTGGTGTATATTTGTGTACATTGGTGTATATTGGTGTATATTGGCGTATATTGGTGTATATTTGTGTATATTGGTGTACATTTGTGTATATTGGTGTATATTGGTGTACATTTGTGTATATTGGTGTATATTGGTGTACATTTGTGTATATTGGTGTATATTGGTGTATATTTCTGTATATTGGTGTATATTGGTGTATATTGGCGTATATTGGTGTATATTGGTGTACATTTGTGTATATTGGTGTATATTGGTGTATATTGGTGTACATTTGTGTATATTGGTGTATATTGGTGTATATTGGTGTACATTTGCGTGCATTGGTGTATATTGGTGTACATTTGTGTATATTGGTGTATATTGGTGTATATTGGTGTATATTGGTGTATATTTGTGTACATTGGTGTATATTGGTGTATATTGGCGTATATTGGTGTATATTGGTGTATATTGGTGTACATTTGTGTATATTGGTGTATATTGGTGTATATTGGTGTATATTGGTGTATATTTGTGTACATTGGTGTATATTGGTGTATATTGGCGTATATTGGTGTATATTGGTGTATATTGGTGTACATTTGTGTATATTGGTGTATATTGGTGTGCATTGGTGTATATTGGTGTATATTGGTGTATATTGGTGTATATTGGTGTATATTGGTGTATATTGGTGTACATTTGTGTATATTGGTGTATATTGGTGTATATTGGTGTACATTTGTGTATATTGGTGTATATTGGTGTATATTGGTGTACATTTGTGTATATTGCTGTATATTGCTGTATATTGGTGTATATTGGTGTACATTTGTGTATATTGCTGTATATTGCTGTATATTGGTGTATATTGGTGTACATTTGTGTACATTTGTGTATATTAGTGTATATTGGTGTATATTGGTGTATATTGGTGTATATTGGTGTGCGTTGGTGTATATTGGTGTATATTGGTGTATATTGGTGTATATTGGTGTACATTGGTGTATATTGGTGTATATTTATGTACATTTGTGTACATTGGTGTACATTGGTGTATATTGGTGAATATTGGTGTATATTGGTGTACATTGGTGTACATTGGTGTTTATTGGTGTACATTGTGTATATTGGTGTATATTGGTGTATATTGCTGTATATTGGTGTATATTGGTTTACATTTGTGTATATCGGTGTATATTGGTGTGTATCGGTGTATATCGGTGTATATTGGTGTACATTGGTGTGTTTTGGTGTGTTTTGGTGTGTATTAGTGGATTGGTATTGGTGTTGGTATTGGTGTCTGTATCGGTATCGGTATTAGTATTGTGATATCCGTCCTTATTTTAAAGGGTTAGAAAGTGAGTTAGTAGCATAAACAATTGATGTAAGAAAAGGGACGGATATCACGGATAGTTGCTGTAAAAAAACTAACTGAATATTCTGTGCAGGTGTTGAATAGCTGGAAAAAACAAAAAGTGAATATGGTCAAATACGTTGATTTTATCCAACTAGATAGTCATAGTTATAGAATAATTTTTTAAAAGGCAGAACAGCTTTCGATTATACTAAATAACCTTTGAATATAGATAATAATAATCTGACGTTCGAAAATTTCCGCACATTATCGCAATAGTTCGGAAACGTTGTGGTTCGGTTCGCGATTGGTACACATTCAAATAAATGTTGTATCATAATGCTATTGAGTAATTGAGATCAACCAAAATAGAGGTAAAAACTCCTTTTTTAAAAGTCTAAAAATTATTTATCAACCTGTGTCAATAAAAACTATTGTGCTGTAGGAACAACATCTTTAACTATAACTCTCTCTCTCTCTCTCTCTCTCTCTCTCTCTCTCTCTCTCTCTCTCTCTCTCTCTCTCTCTCTCTCTCTCTCTCTCTCTCTCTCTCTCTCTGTGTCTTTCTCTGTGCCTGTCTGTGTGTCTTTCTCTGTGCCTGTCTGTGTGTCTTTCTCTGTGCCTGTCTGTGTGTCTTTCTCTGTGTCTGTCTGTGTGTCTTTCTCTGTGTCTGTCTGTCTTTCTCTGTGTCTGTCTGTCAGTCTTTCTCTGTGTCTGTCTGTCTGTCTTTCTCTGTGTCTGTCTGTGTGTCTTTCTCTGTGTCTGTCTGTCTGTGTCTCTTTCTCTGTGTCTGTCTGTGTGTCTTTCTCTGTGTCTGTCTGTGTGTCTTTCTCTGTGTCTGTCTGTGTGTCTTTCTCTGTGTCTGTCTGTGTGTCTTTCTCTGTGTCTGTCTGTGTGTCTTTCTCTGTGTCTGTCTGTGTGTCTTTCTCTGTGTCTGTCTGTCTTTCTCTGTGTCTGTCTGTCTGTCTGTCTTTCTCTGTGTCTGTCTGTCTGTCTGTCTTTCTCTGTATCTGTCTGTCTGTCTTTCTCTGTGTCTGTCTGTCTGTGTGTCTTTCTCTGTGTCTGTCTGTGTGTCTTTCTCTGTGTCTGTCTGTGTGTCTTTCTCTGTGTCTGTCTGTGTGTCTTTCTCTGTGTCTGTCTGTCTTTCTCTGTGTCTGTCTGTCTGTCTGTCTGTCTGTCTGTCTTTCTCTGTGTCTGTCTGTCTGTCTGTCTTTCTCTGTGTCTGTCTGTCTGTCTGTCTTTCTCTGTGTCTGTCTGTCTTTCTCTGTGTCTGTCTGTCAGTCTTTCTCTGTGTCTGTCTGTCTGTCTTTCTCTGTGTCTGTCTGTCTGTCTGTCTGTCTTTCTCTGTGTCTGTCTGTCTGTCTTTCTCTGTGTCTGTCTGTCTGTCTTTCTCTGTGTCTGTCTGTCTGTCTTTCTCTGTGTCTGTCTGTCTGTCTGTCTTTCTCTGTGTCTGTCTGTCTGTCTGTCTTTCTCTGTGTCTGTCTGTGTGTCTTTCTCTGTGTCTGTCTGTCTGTGTGTCTTTCTCTGTGTCTGTCTGTGTGTCTTTCTCTGTGTCTGTCTGTGTGTCTTTCTCTGTGTCTGTCTGTGTGTCTTTCTCTGTGTCTGTCTGTGTGTCTTTCTCTGTGTCTGTCTGTGTGTCTTTCTCTGTGTCTGTCTGTGTGTCTTTCTCTGTGTCTGTCTGTGTGTCTTTCTCTGTGTCTGTCTGTCTTTCTCTGTGTCTGTCTGTCAGTCTTTCTCTGTGTCTGTCTGTCTGTCTTTCTCTGTGTCTGTCTGTGTGTCTTTCTCTGTGTCTGTCTGTCTGTGTGTCTTTCTCTGTGTCTGTCTGTGTGTCTTTCTCTGTGTCTGTCTGTGTGTCTTTCTCTGTGTCTGTCTGTGTGTCTTTCTCTGTGTCTGTCTGTGTGTCTTTCTCTGTGTCTGTCTGTGTGTCTTTCTCTGTGTCTGTCTGTCTTTCTCTGTGTCTGTCTGTCTGTCTTTCTCTGTGTCTGTCTGTCGGTCTGTCTTTCTCTGTATCTGTCTGTCTGTCTTTCTCTGTGTCTGTCTGTCTGTGTGTCTTTCTCTGTGTCTGTCTGTGTGTCTTTCTCTGTGTCTGTCTGTGTGTCTTTCTCTGTGTCTGTCTGTCTGTGTGTCTTTCTCTGTGTCTGTCTGTGTGTCTTTCTCTGTGTCTGTCTGTGTGTCTTTCTCTGTGTCTGTCTGTGTGTCTTTCTCTGTGTCTGTCTGTGTGTCTTTCTCTGGGTCTGTCTGTGTGTCTTTCTCTGTGTCTGTCTGTGTGTCTTTCTCTGTGTCTGTCTGTGTGTCTTTCTCTGTGTCTGTCTGTCTTTCTCTGTGTCTGTCTGTCTGTCTGTCTTTCTCTGTGTCTGTCTGTCTGTCTGTCTTTCTCTGTATCTGTCTGTCTGTCTTTCTCTGTGTCTGTCTGTCTGTGTGTCTTTCTCTGTGTCTGTCTGTGTGTCTTTCTCTGTGTCTGTCTGTGTGTCTTTCTCTGTGTCTGTCTGTGTGTCTTTCTCTGTGTCTGTCTGTCTTTCTCTGTGTCTGTCTGTCTGTCTGTCTTTCTCTGTGTCTGTCTGTCTGTCTTTCTGTGTCTGTCTGTCTTTCTCTGTGTCTGTCTGTCTGTCTTTCTCTGTGTCTGTCTGTCTTTCTCTGTGTCTGTCTGTCAGTCTTTCTCTGTGTCTGTCTGTCTGTCTTTCTCTGTGTCTGTCTGTCTGTCTGTCTGTCTTTCTCTGTGTCTGTCTGTCTGTCTTTCTCTGTGTCTGTCTGTCTGTCTTTCTCTGTGTCTGTCTGTCTGTCTGTCTTTCTCTGTGTCTGTCTGTCTGTCTGTCTTTCTCTGTGTCTGTCTGTGTGTCTTTCTCTGTGTCTGTCTGTCTGTGTGTCTTTCTCTGTGTCTGTCTGTGTGTCTTTCTCTGTGTCTGTCTGTGTGTCTTTCTCTGTGTCTGTCTGTGTGTCTTTCTCTGTGTCTGTCTGTGTGTCTTTCTCTGTGTCTGTCTGTGTGTCTTTCTCTGTGTCTGTCTGTGTGTCTTTCTCTGTGTCTGTCTGTCTTTCTCTGTGTCTGTCTGTCAGTCTTTCTCTGTGTCTGTCTGTCTGTCTTTCTCTGTGTCTGTCTGTGTGTCTTTCTCTGTGTCTGTCTGTCTGTGTGTCTTTCTCTGTGTCTGTCTGTGTGTCTTTCTCTGTGTCTGTCTGTCTGTCTTTCTGTGTCTGTCTGTCTGTCTGTCTGTCTTTCTCTGTGTCTGTCTGTCTGTCTTTCTCTGTGTCTGTCTGTCTTTCTCTGTGTCTGTCTGTCAGTCTTTCTCTGTGTCTGTCTGTCTGTCTTTCTCTGTGTCTGTCTGTGTGTCTTTCTCTGTGTCTGTCTGTCTGTGTGTCTTTCTCTGTGTCTGTCTGTGTGTCTTTCTCTGTGTCTGTCTGTGTGTCTTTCTCTGTGTCTGTCTGTGTGTCTTTCTCTGTGTCTGTCTGTGTGTCTTTCTCTGTGTCTGTCTGTGTGTCTTTCTCTGTGTCTGTCTGTGTGTCTTTCTCTGTGTCTGTCTGTGTGTCTTTCTCTGTGTCTGTCTGTGTGTCTTTCTCTGTGTCTGTCTGTCTGTCTGTCTTTCTCTGTGTCTGTCTGTCTGTCTGTCTTTCTCTGTATCTGTCTGTCTGTCTTTCTCTGTGTCTGTCTGTCTGTGTGTCTTTCTCTGTGTCTGTCTGTGTGTCTTTCTCTGTGTCTGTCTGTGTGTCTTTCTCTGTGTCTGTCTGTGTGTCTTTCTCTGTGTCTGTCTGTCTTTCTCTGTGTCTGTCTGTCTGTCTGTCTTTCTCTGTGTCTGTCTGTCTGTCTTTCTCTGTGTCTGTCTGTCTGTCTGTCTTTCTCTGTGTCTGTCTGTCTGTCTTTCTCTGTGTCTGTCTGTCTTTCTCTGTGTCTGTCTGTCAGTCTTTCTCTGTGTCTGTCTGTCTGTCTTTCTCTGTGTCTGTCTGTCTGTCTGTCTGTCTTTCTCTGTGTCTGTCTGTCTGTCTTTCTCTGTGTCTGTCTGTCTGTCTTTCTCTGTGTCTGTCTGTCTGTCTGTCTTTCTCTGTGTCTGTCTGTCTGTCTGTCTTTCTCTGTGTCTGTCTGTGTGTCTTTCTCTGTGTCTGTCTGTCTGTGTGTCTTTCTCTGTGTCTGTCTGTGTGTCTTTCTCTGTGTCTGTCTGTGTGTCTTTCTCTGTGTCTGTCTGTGTGTCTTTCTCTGTGTCTGTCTGTGTGTCTTTCTCTGTGTCTGTCTGTGTGTCTTTCTCTGTGTCTGTCTGTGTGTCTTTCTCTGTGTCTGTCTGTCTGTGTGTCTTTCTCTGTGTCTGTCTGTGTGTCTTTCTCTGTGTCTGTCTGTCTGTCTTTCTGTGTCTGTCTGTCTGTCTGTCTTTCTCTGTGTCTGTCTGTCTGTCTTTCTCTGTGTCTGTCTGTCTTTCTCTGTGTCTGTCTGTCAGTCTTTCTCTGTGTCTGTCTGTCTGTCTTTCTCTGTGTCTGTCTGTCTGTGTGTCTTTCTCTGTGTCTGTCTGTGTGTCTTTCTCTGTGTCTGTCTGTGTGTCTTTCTCTGTGTCTGTCTGTGTGTCTTTCTCTGTGTCTGTCTGTGTGTCTTTCTCTGTGTCTGTCTGTGTGTCTTTCTCTGTGTCTGTCTGTGTGTCTTTCTCTGTGTCTGTCTGTGTGTCTTTCTCTGTGTCTGTCTGTCTTTCTCTGTGTCTGTCTGTCTGTCTGTCTTTCTCTGTGTCTGTCTGTCTGTCTGTCTTTCTCTGTATCTGTCTGTCTGTCTTTCTCTGTGTCTGTCTGTCTGTGTGTCTTTCTCTGTGTCTGTCTGTGTGTCTTTCTCTGTGTCTGTCTGTGTGTCTTTCTCTGTGTCTGTCTGTGTGTCTTTCTCTGTGTCTGTCTGTCTGTGTGTCTTTCTCTGTGTCTGTCTGTGTGTCTTTCTCTGTGTCTGTCTGTGTGTCTTTCTCTGTGTCTGTCTGTCTGTCTTTCTCTGTGTCTGTCTGTCTTTCTCTGTGTCTGTCTGTCTGTCTGTCTTTCTCTGTGTCTGTCTGTCTGTCTTTCTCTGTGTCTGTCTGTCTGTCTGTCTTTCTCTGTGTCTGTCTGTCTGTGTGTCTTTCTCTGTGTCTGTCTGTGTGTCTTTCTCTGTGTCTGTCTGTGTGTCTTTCTCTGTGTCTGTCTGTCTGTCTTTCTCTGTGTCTGTCTGTCTTTCTGTGTCTGTCTGTCTGTCTGTCTTTCTCTGTGTCTGTCTGTCTGTCTTTCTCTGTGTCTGTCTGTGTGTCTTTCTCTGTATCTGTCTGTGTGTCTTTCTCTGTGTCTGTCTGTCTGTGTCTTTCTCTGTGTGTGTCTGTGTGTCTTTCTCTGTGTCTGTCTGTGTGTCTTTCTCTGTGTCTGTCTGTGTGTCTTTCTCTGTGTCTGTCTGTGTGTCTTTCTCTGTGTCTGTCTGTGTGTCTTTCTCTGTGTCTGTCTGTGTGTCTTTCTCTGTGTCTGTCTGTCTTTCTCTGTGTCTGTCTGTCTGTCTGTCTTTCTCTGTGTCTGTCTGTCTGTCTGTCTTCTCTGTGTCTGTCTGTGTGTCTTTCTCTGTGTCTGTCTGTCTGTGTGTCTTTCTCTGTGTCTGTCTGTGTGTCTTTCTCTGTGTCTGTCTGTGTGTCTTTCTCTGTGTCTGTCTGTGTGTCTTTCTCTGTGTCTGTCTGTGTGTCTTTCTCTGTGTCTGTCTGTCTGTGTCTTTCTCTGTGTCTGTCTGTCTGTCTTTCTCTGTGTCTGTCTGTCTGTCTTTCTCTGTGTCTGTCTGTCTGTGTGTCTTTCTCTGTGTCTGTCTGTGTGTCTTTCTCTGTGTCTGTCTGTCTGTCTTTCTCTGTGTCTGTCTGTCTGTCTGTCTTTCTCTGTGTCTGTCTGTCTGTCTTTCTCTGTGTCTGTCTGTCTGTGTCTTTCTCTGTGTCTGTCTGTGTGTCTTTCTCTGTGTCTGTCTGTGTGTCTTTCTCTGTGTCTGTCTGTGTGTCTTTCTCTGTGTCTGTCTGTGTGTCTTTCTCTGTGTCTGTCTGTGTGTCTTTCTCTGTGTCTGTCTGTGTGTCTTTCTCTGTGTCTGTCTGTGTGTCTTTCTCTGTGTCTGTCTGTCTTTCTCTGTGTCTGTCTGTCTGTCTGTCTTTCTCTGTGTCTGTCTGTCTGTCTGTCTTTCTCTGTATCTGTCTGTCTGTCTTGCTCTGTGTCTGTCTGTCTGTGTGTCTTTCTCTGTGTCTGTCTGTGTGTCTTTCTCTGTGTCTGTCTGTGTGTCTTTCTCTGTGTCTGTCTGTCTGTCTTTCTCTGTGTCTGTCTGTCTGTGTGTCTTTCTCTGTGTCTGTCTGTGTGTCTTTCTCTGTGTCTGTCTGTGTGTCTTTCTCTGTGTCTGTCTGTGTGTCTTTCTCTGTGTCTGTCTGTCTGTCTGTCTTTCTCTGTGTCTGTCTGTCTGTCTTTCTCTGTGTCTGTCTGTCTGTCTGTCTTTCTCTGTATCTGTCTGTCTGTCTTGCTCTGTCTGTCTGTCTGTGTGTCTTTCTCTGTGTCTGTCTGTGTGTCTTTCTCTGTGTCTGTCTGTGTGTCTTTCTCTGTGTCTGTCTGTCTGTCTTTCTCTGTGTCTGTCTGTCTTTCTGTGTCTGTCTGTCTGTCTGTCTTTCTCTGTGTCTGTCTGTCTGTCTTTCTCTGTGTCTGTCTGTGTGTCTTTCTCTGTATCTGTCTGTGTGTCTTTCTCTGTGTCTGTCTGTGTGTCTTTCTCTGTGTCTGTCTGTCTTTCTCTGTGTCTGTCTGTCTGTCTGTCTGTCTTTCTGTGTCTGTCTGTCTGTCTGTCTTTCTCTGTGTCTGTCTGTGTGTCTTTCTCTGTGTCTGTCTGTCTGTGTGTCTTTCTCTGTGTCTGTCTGTGTGTCTTTCTCTGTGTCTGTCTGTGTGTCTTTCTCTGTGTCTGTCTGTGTGTCTTTCTCTGTCTGTCTGTGTGTCTTTCTCTGTGTCTGTCTGTGTGTCTTTCTCTGTGTCTGTCTGTGTGTCTTTCTCTGTGTCTGTCTGTCTGTGTGTCTTTCTCTGTGTCTGTCTGTGTGTCTTTCTCTGTGTCTGTCTGTCTGTCTTTCTCTGTGTCTGTCTGTCTGTCTGTCTTTCTCTGTGTCTGTCTGTCTGTCTTTCTCTGTGTCTGTCTGTCTTTCTCTGTGTCTGTCTGTCAGTCTTTCTCTGTGTCTGTCTGTCTGTCTTTCTCTGTGTCTGTCTGTGTGTCTTTCTCTGTGTCTGTCTGTCTGTGTGTCTTTCTCTGTGTCTGTCTGTGTGTCTTTCTCTGTGTCTGTCTGTGTGTCTTTCTCTGTGTCTGTCTGTGTGTCTTTCTCTGTGTCTGTCTGTGTGTCTTTCTCTGTGTCTGTCTGTGTGTCTTTCTCTGTGTCTGTCTGTGTGTCTTTCTCTGTGTCTGTCTGTGTGTCTTTCTCTGTGTCTGTCTGTCTTTCTCTGTGTCTGTCTGTCTGTCTGTCTTTCTCTGTGTCTGTCTGTCTGTCTGTCTGTCTTTCTCTGTATCTGTCTGTCTGTCTTTCTCTGTGTCTGTCTGTCTGTGTGTCTTTCTCTGTGTCTGTCTGTGTGTCTTTCTCTGTGTCTGTCTGTGTGTCTTTCTCTGTGTCTGTCTGTGTGTCTTTCTCTGTGTCTGTCTGTCTTTCTCTGTGTCTGTCTGTCTGTCTGTCTTTCTCTGTGTCTGTCTGTCTGTCTTTCTGTGTCTGTCTGTCTGTCTGTCTTTCTCTGTGTCTGTCTGTCTGTCTTTCTCTGTGTCTGTCTGTCTTTCTCTGTGTCTGTCTGTCAGTCTTTCTCTGTGTCTGTCTGTCTGTCTTTCTCTGTGTCTGTCTGTCTGTCTGTCTGTCTTTCTCTGTGTCTGTCTGTCTGTCTTTCTCTGTGTCTGTCTGTCTGTCTTTCTCTGTGTCTGTCTGTCTGTCTTTCTCTGTGTCTGTCTGTGTGTCTTTCTCTGTGTCTGTCTGTCTTTCTCTGTGTCTGTCTGTCTGTCTGTCTTTCTCTGTGTCTGTCTGTCTGTCTGTCTTTCTCTGTATCTGTCTGTCTGTCTTTCTCTGTGTCTGTCTGTCTGTGTGTCTTTCTCTGTGTCTGTCTGTGTGTCTTTCTCTGTGTCTGTCTGTGTGTCTTTCTCTGTGTCTGTCTGTCTGTCTGTGTGTCTTTCTCTGTGTCTGTCTGTGTGTCTTTCTCTGTGTCTGTCTGTGTCTTTCTCTGTGTCTGTCTGTGTGTCTTTCTCTGTGTCTGTCTGTGTGTCTTTCTCTGTGTCTGTCTCTGTGTCTTTCTCTGTGTCTGTCTGTGTGTCTTTCTCTGTGTCTGTCTGTCTGTCTTTCTCTGTGTCTGTCTGTCTGTCTTTCTCTGTGTCTGTCTGTCTGTCTGTCTTTCTCTGTATCTGTCTGTCTGTCTTTCTCTGTGTCTGTCTGTCTGTCTTTCTCTGTGTCTGTCTGTGTGTCTTTCTCTGTGTCTGTCTGTGTGTCTTTCTCTGTGTCTGTCTGTCTGTGTGTCTTTCTCTGTGTCTGTCTGTGTGTCTTTCTCTGTGTCTGTCTGTGTGTCTTTCTCTGTGTCTGTCTGTGTGTCTTTCTCTGTGTCTGTCTGTGTCTTTCTCTGTGTCTGTCTGTCTTTCTCTGTGTCTGTCTGTCTGTCTGTCTTTCTCTGTGTCTGTCTGTCTGTCTTTCTGTGTCTGTCTGTCTGTCTGTCTTTCTCTGTGTCTGTCTGTCTGTCTGTCTTTCTCTGTGTCTGTCTGTCTGTCTGTCTGTCTGTCTTTCTCTGTGTCTGTCTGTCTGTCTGTCTGTCTGTCTTTCTCTGTGTCTGTCTGTCTGTCTTTCTCTGTGTCTGTCTGTCTGTCTTTCTCTGTGTCTGTCTGTCTGTCTGTCTGTCTGTCTTTCTCTGTGTCTGTCTGTCTGTGTGTCTTTCTCTGTGTCTGTCTGTGTGTCTTTCTCTGTGTCTGTCTGTGTGTCTTTCTCTGTGTCTGTCTGTCTGTGTGTCTTTCTCTGTGTCTGTCTGTGTGTCTTTCTCTGTGTCTGTCTGTGTGTCTTTCTCTGTGTCTGTCTGTGTGTCTTTCTCTGTGTCTGTCTGTGTGTCTTTCTCTGTATCTGTCTGTGTGTCTTTCTCTGTGTCTGTCTGTGTGTCTTTCTCTGTGTCTGTCTGTCTTTCTCTGTGTCTGTCTGTCTGTCTGTCTGTCTGTCTTTCTGTGTCTGTCTGTCTGTCTGTCTTTCTCTGTGTCTGTCTGTCTGTCTTTCTCTGTGTCTGTCTGTGTGTCTTTCTCTGTGTCTGTCTGTGTGTCTTTCTCTGTGTCTGTCTGTGTGTCTTTCTCTGTGTCTGTCTGTGTGTCTTTCTCTGTCTGTCTGTGTGTCTTTCTCTGTGTCTGTCTGTGTGTCTTTCTCTGTGTCTGTCTGTGTGTCTTTCTCTGTGTCTGTCTGTGTGTCTTTCTCTGTGTCTTGTCTGTGTGTCTTTCTCTGTGTCTGTCTGTGTGTCTTTCTCTGTGTCTGTCTGTCTGTCTTTCTGTGTCTGTCTGTCTGTCTCTGTCTTTCTCTGTGTCTGTCTGTCTGTCTTTCTCTGTGTCTGTCTGTCTTTCTCTGTGTCTGTCTGTCAGTCTTTCTCTGTGTCTGTCTGTCTGTCTTTCTCTGTGTCTGTCTGTCTGTGTGTCTTTCTCTGTGTCTGTCTGTGTGTCTTTCTCTGTGTCTGTCTGTGTGTCTTTCTCTGTGTCTGTCTGTGTGTCTTTCTCTGTGTCTGTCTGTGTGTCTTTCTCTGTGTCTGTCTGTGTGTCTTTCTCTGTGTCTGTCTGTGTCTTTCTCTGTGTCTGTCTGTGTGTCTTTCTCTGTGTCTGTCTGTCTTTCTCTGTGTCTGTCTGTCTGTCTGTCTTTCTCTGTGTCTGTCTGTCTGTCTGTCTTTCTCTGTATCTGTCTGTCTGTCTTTCTCTGTGTCTGTCTGTCTGTGTGTCTTTCTCTGTGTCTGTCTGTGTGTCTTTCTCTGTGTCTGTCTGTGTGTCTTTCTCTGTGTCTGTCTGTGTGTCTTTCTCTGTGTCTGTCTGTCTTTCTCTGTGTCTGTCTGTCTGTCTGTCTTTCTCTGTGTCTGTCTGTCTTTCTGTGTCTGTCTGTCTGTCTGTCTTTCTCTGTGTCTGTCTGTCTGTCTTTCTCTGTGTCTGTCTGTCTTTCTCTGTGTCTGTCTGTCTGTCTTTCTCTGTGTCTGTCTGTCTGTCTTTCTCTGTGTCTGTCTGTCTGTCTGTCTGTCTTTCTCTGTGTCTGTCTGTCTGTCTTTCTCTGTGTCTGTCTGTCTGTCTTTCTCTGTGTCTGTCTGTCTGTCTTTCTCTGTGTCTGTCTGTCTGTCTGTCTGTCTTTCTCTGTGTCTGTCTGTCTGTCTGTCTTTCTCTGTGTCTGTCTGTCTGTCTGTCTTTCTCTGTGTCTGTCTGTCTGTCTGTCTTTCTCTGTGTCTGTCTGTCTGTCTTTCTCTGTGTCTGTCTGTCTGTCTTTCTCTGTGTCTGTCTGTGTGTCTTTCTCTGTGTCTGTCTGTGTGTCTTTCTCTGTGTCTGTCTGTGTGTCTTTCTCTGTGTCTGTCTGTGTGTCTTTCTCTGTGTCTGTCTGTGTGTCTTTCTCTGTGTCTGTCTGTCTTTCTCTGTGTCTGTCTGTCAGTCTTTCTCTGTGTCTGTCTGTCTGTCTTTCTCTGTGTCTGTCTGTGTCTTTCTCTGTGTCTGTCTGTCTTTCTCTGTGTCTGTCTGTCTGTCTGTCTTTCTCTGTGTCTGTCTGTCTGTCTTTCTGTGTCTGTCTGTCTGTCTGTCTTTCTCTGTGTCTGTCTGTCTGTCTTTCTCTGTGTCTGTCTGTCTTTCTCTGTGTCTGTCTGTGTGTCTTTCTCTGTGTCTGTCTGTCTGTCTTTCTCTGTGTCTGTCTGTCTGTCTGTCTGTCTTTCTCTGTGTCTGTCTGTCTGTCTTTCTCTGTGTCTGTCTGTCTGTCTTTCTCTGTGTCTGTCTGTCTGTCTTTCTCTGTGTCTGTCTGTGTGTCTTTCTCTGTGTCTGTCTGTCTTTCTCTGTGTCTGTCTGTCTGTCTGTCTTTCTCTGTGTCTGTCTGTCTGTCTGTCTTTCTCTGTGTCTGTCTGTCTGTCTGTCTTTCTCTGTGTCTGTCTGTCTGTGTGTCTTTCTCTGTGTCTGTCTGTGTGTCTTTCTCTGTGTCTGTCTGTGTGTCTTTCTCTGTGTCTGTCTGTGTGTCTTTCTCTGTGTCTGTCTGTGTGTCTTTCTCTGTGTCTGTCTGTGTGTCTTTCTCTGTGTCTGTCTGTGTGTCTTTCTCTGTGTCTGTCTGTCTGTGTGTCTTTCTCTGTGTCTGTCTGTGTGTCTTTCTCTGTGTCTGTCTGTCTGTCTTTCTCTGTGTCTGTCTGTCTGTCTGTCTTTCTCTGTGTCTGTCTGTCTGTCTTTCTCTGTGTCTGTCTGTCTTTCTCTGTGTCTGTCTGTCTGTCTTTCTCTGTGTCTGTCTGTCTGTCTTTCTCTGTGTCTGTCTGTGTGTCTTTCTCTGTGTCTGTCTGTCTGTGTGTCTTTCTCTGTGTCTGTCTGTGTGTCTTTCTCTGTGTCTGTCTGTGTGTCTTTCTCTGTGTCTGTCTGTCTGTGTCTTTCTCTGTGTCTGTCTGTCTGTGTGTCTTTCTCTGTGTCTGTCTGTGTGTCTTTCTCTGTGTCTGTCTGTGTGTCTTTCTCTGTGTCTGTCTGTCTTTCTCTGTGTCTGTCTGTCTGTCTGTCTTTCTCTGTGTCTGTCTGTCTGTCTGTCTTTCTCTGTGTCTGTCTGTCTGTCTTTCTCTGTGTCTGTCTGTCTGTGTGTCTTTCTCTGTGTCTGTCTGTGTGTCTTTCTCTGTGTCTGTCTGTGTGTCTTTCTCTGTGTCTGTCTGTGTGTCTTTTCTGTGTCTGTCTGTCTTTCTCTGTGTCTGTCTGTCTGTCTGTCTTTCTCTGTGTCTGTCTGTCTGTCTTTCTGTGTCTGTCTGTCTGTGTGTCTTTCTCTGTGTCTGTCTGTCTGTCTTTCTCTGTGTCTGTCTGTCTTTCTCTGTGTCTGTCTGTGTCTTTCTCTGTGTCTGTCTGTGTGTCTTTCTCTGTGTCTGTCTGTGTGTCTTTCTCTGTGTCTGTCTGTGTGTCTTTCTCTGTGTCTGTCTGTCTGTGTGTCTTTCTCTGTGTCTGTCTGTGTGTCTTTCTCTGTGTCTGTCTGTCTGTCTTTCTGTGTCTGTCTGTCTGTCTGTCTTTCTCTGTGTCTGTCTGTCTGTCTTTCTCTGTGTCTGTCTGTCTTTCTCTGTGTCTGTCTGTCAGTCTTTCTCTGTGTCTGTCTGTCTGTCTGTCTTTCTCTGTGTCTGTCTGTGTGTCTTTCTCTGTGTCTGTCTGTCTGTGTGTCTTTCTCTGTGTCTGTCTGTGTGTCTTTCTCTGTGTCTGTCTGTGTGTCTTTCTCTGTGTCTGTCTGTGTGTCTTTCTCTGTGTCTGTCTGTGTGTCTTTCTCTGTGTCTGTCTGTGTGTCTTTCTCTGTGTCTGTCTGTGTGTCTTTCTCTGTGTCTGTCTGTGTGTCTTTCTCTGTGTCTGTCTGTCTTTCTCTGTGTCTGTCTGTCTGTCTTTCTCTGTGTCTGTCTGTCTTTCTGTCTTTCTCTGTATCTGTCTGTCTGTCTTTCTCTGTGTCTGTCTGTCTGTGTGTCTTTCTCTGTGTCTGTCTGTGTGTCTTTCTCTGTGTCTGTCTGTGTGTCTTTCTCTGTGTCTGTCTGTGTGTCTTTCTCTGTGTCTGTCTGTCTTTCTCTGTGTCTGTCTGTCTGTCTGTCTTTCTCTGTGTCTGTCTGTCTGTCTTTCTGTGTCTGTCTGTCTGTCTGTCTTTCTCTGTGTCTGTCTGTCTGTCTTTCTCTGTGTCTGTCTGTCTTTCTCTGTGTCTGTCTGTCTGTCTGTCTTTCTCTGTGTCTGTCTGTCTGTCTTTCTCTGTGTCTGTCTGTCTGTCTGTCTGTCTTTCTCTGTGTCTGTCTGTCTGTCTTTCTCTGTGTCTGTCTGTCTGTCTTTCTCTGTGTCTGTCTGTCTGTCTTTCTCTGTGTCTGTCTGTGTGTCTTTCTCTGTGTCTGTCTGTCTTTCTCTGTGTCTGTCTGTCTGTCTGTCTTTCTCTGTGTCTGTCTGTCTGTCTGTCTTTCTCTGTGTCTGTCTGTCTGTCTTTCTCTGTGTCTGTCTGTCTGTGTCTGTCTCTGTGTCTGTCTGTGTGTCTTTCTCTGTGTCTGTCTGTGTGTCTTTCTCTGTGTCTGTCTGTCTGTCTGTGTGTCTTTCTCTGTGTCTGTCTGTGTGTCTTTCTCTGTGTCTGTCTGTGTGTCTTTCTCTGTGTCTGTCTGTGTGTCTTTCTCTGTGTCTGTCTGTGTGTCTTTCTCTGTGTCTGTCTGTGTGTCTTTCTCTGTGTCTGTCTGTGTGTCTTTCTCTGTGTCTGTCTGTCTTTCTCTGTGTCTGTCTGTCTGTCTTTCTCTGTGTCTGTCTGTCTGTCTGTCTTTCTCTGTATCTGTCTGTCTGTCTTTCTCTGTGTCTGTCTGTCTGTCTTTCTCTGTCTGTCTGTGTGTCTTTCTCTGTGTCTGTCTGTGTGTCTTTCTCTGTGTCTGTCTGTCTGTGTGTCTTTCTCTGTGTCTGTCTGTGTGTCTTTCTCTGTGTCTGTCTGTGTGTCTTTCTCTGTGTCTGTCTGTGTGTCTTTCTCTGTGTCTGTCTGTGTGTCTTTCTCTGTGTCTGTCTGTCTTTCTCTGTGTCTGTCTGTCTGTCTGTCTTTCTCTGTGTCTGTCTGTCTGTCTTTCTCTGTGTCTGTCTGTCTGTGTCTTTCTCTGTGTCTGTCTGTCTGTCTGTCTTTCTCTGTGTCTGTCTGTCTGTCTGTCTGTCTGTCTTTCTCTGTGTCTGTCTGTCTGTCTGTCTGTCTGTCTTTCTCTGTGTCTGTCTGTCTGTCTTTCTCTGTGTCTGTCTGTCTGTCTTTCTCTGTGTCTGTCTGTCTGTCTGTCTGTCTGTCTTTCTCTGTGTCTGTCTGTCTGTGTGTCTTTCTCTGTGTCTGTCTGTGTGTCTTTCTCTGTGTCTGTCTGTGTGTCTTTCTCTGTGTCTGTCTGTCTGTGTCTTTCTCTGTGTCTGTCTGTGTGTCTTTCTCTGTGTCTGTCTGTGTGTCTTTCTCTGTGTCTGTCTGTGTGTCTTTCTCTGTGTCTGTCTGTGTGTCTTTCTCTGTGTCTGTCTGTGTGTCTTTCTCTGTGTCTGTCTGTGTGTCTTTCTCTGTGTCTGTCTGTCTTTCTCTGTGTCTGTCTGTCTGTCTGTCTGTCTGTCTTTCTGTGTCTGTCTGTCTGTCTGTCTTTCTCTGTGTCTGTCTGTCTGTCTTTCTCTGTGTCTGTCTGTCTTTCTCTGTGTCTGTCTGTCTGTCTTTCTCTGTGTCTGTCTGTCTGTCTTTCTCTGTGTCTGTCTGTGTGTCTTTCTCTGTGTCTGTCTGTCTGTGTGTCTTTCTCTGTGTCTGTCTGTGTGTCTTTCTCTGTGTCTGTCTGTGTCTTTCTCTGTGTCTGTCTGTGTCTTTCTCTGTGTCTGTCTGTGTCTTTCTCTGTGTCTGTCTGTGTGTCTTTCTCTGTGTCTGTCTGTGTGTCTTTCTCTGTGTCTGTCTGTGTGTCTTTCTCTGTGTCTGTCTGTCTTTCTCTGTGTCTGTCTGTCTGTCTGTCTTTCTCTGTGTCTGTCTGTCTGTCTGTCTGTCTTTCTCTGTATCTGTCTGTCTGTCTTTCTCTGTGTCTGTCTGTCTGTGTGTCTTTCTCTGTGTCTGTCTGTGTGTCTTTCTCTGTGTCTGTCTGTCTGTGTGTCTTTCTCTGTGTCTGTCTGTGTGTCTTTCTCTGTGTCTGTCTGTGTGTCTTTCTCTGTGTCTGTCTGTGTGTCTTTCTCTGTGTCTGTCTGTGTGTCTTTCTCTGTGTCTGTCTGTGTGTCTTTCTCTGTGTCTGTCTGTCTGTCTGTCTGTCTTTCTCTGTGTCTGTCTGTCTGTCTGTCTTTCTCTGTGTCTGTCTGTGTGTCTTTCTCTGTGTCTGTCTGTCTGTGTGTCTTTCTCTGTGTCTGTCTGTGTGTCTTTCTCTGTGTCTGTCTGTGTGTCTTTCTCTGTGTCTGTCTGTGTGTCTTTCTCTGTCTGTCTGTGTGTCTTTCTCTGTGTCTGTCTGTGTGTCTTTCTCTGTGTCTGTCTGTGTGTCTTTCTCTGTGTCTGTCTGTGTGTCTTTCTCTGTGTCTGTCTGTCTGTGTGTCTTTCTCTGTGTCTGTCTGTGTGTCTTTCTCTGTGTCTGTCTGTCTGTCTTTCTGTGTCTGTCTGTCTGTCTGTCTTTCTCTGTGTCTGTCTGTCTGTCTTTCTCTGTGTCTGTCTGTCTTTCTCTGTGTCTGTCTGTCTGTCTTTCTCTGTGTCTGTCTGTCTGTCTTTCTCTGTGTCTGTCTGTGTGTCTTTCTCTGTGTCTGTCTGTCTGTGTGTCTTTCTCTGTGTCTGTCTGTGTGTCTTTCTCTGTGTCTGTCTGTGTGTCTTTCTCTGTGTCTGTCTGTGTGTCTTTCTCTGTGTCTGTCTGTGTGTCTTTCTCTGTGTCTGTCTGTGTGTCTTTCTCTGTGTCTGTCTGTCTTTCTCTGTGTCTGTCTGTCTGTCTGTCTTTCTCTGTGTCTGTCTGTCTGTCTGTCTGTCTGTCTGTCTGTCTGTCTTTCTCTGTGTCTGTCTGTCTGTCTTTCTCTGTGTCTGTCTGTCTGTGTGTCTTTCTCTGTGTCTGTCTGTGTGTCTTTCTCTGTGTCTGTCTGTCTGTGTGTCTTTCTCTGTGTCTGTCTGTGTGTCTTTCTCTGTGTCTGTCTGTGTGTCTTTCTCTGTGTCTGTCTGTGTGTCTTTCTCTGTGTCTGTCTGTGTGTCTTTCTCTGTGTCTGTCTGTGTGTCTTTCTCTGTGTCTGTCTGTCTGTCTGTCTGTCTTTCTCTGTGTCTGTCTGTCTGTCTGTCTTTCTCTGTGTCTGTGTGTCTTTCTCTGTGTCTGTCTGTCTGTGTGTCTTTCTCTGTGTCTGTCTGTGTGTCTTTCTCTGTGTCTGTCTGTGTGTCTTTCTCTGTGTCTGTCTGTGTGTCTTTCTCTGTGTCTGTCTGTCTGTCTTTCTCTGTGTCTGTCTGTGTGTCTTTCTCTGTGTCTGTCTGTGTGTCTTTCTCTGTGTCTGTCTGTGTGTCTTTCTCTGTGTCTGTCTGTCTGTGTGTCTTTCTCTGTGTCTGTCTGTGTGTCTTTCTCTGTGTCTGTCTGTCTGTCTTTCTCTGTGTCTGTCTGTCTGTCTGTCTGTCTTTCTCTGTGTCTGTCTGTCTGTCTTTCTCTGTGTCTGTCTGTCTTTCTCTGTGTCTGTCTGTCTGTCAGTCTTTCTCTGTGTCTGTCTGTCTGTCTTTCTCTGTGTCTGTCTGTGTGTCTTTCTCTGTGTCTGTCTGTCTGTGTGTCTTTCTCTGTGTCTGTCTGTGTGTCTTTCTCTGTGTCTGTCTGTGTGTCTTTCTCTGTGTCTGTCTGTGTGTCTTTCTCTGTGTCTGTCTGTGTGTCTTTCTCTGTGTCTGTCTGTGTGTCTTTCTCTGTGTCTGTCTGTGTGTCTTTCTCTGTGTCTGTCTGTGTGTCTTTCTCTGTGTCTGTCTGTCTTTCTCTGTGTCTGTCTGTCTGTCTGTCTTTCTCTGTGTCTGTCTGTCTGTCTTTCTCTGTATCTGTCTGTCTGTCTTTCTCTGTGTCTGTCTGTCTGTGTGTCTTTCTCTGTGTCTGTCTGTGTGTCTTTCTCTGTGTCTGTCTGTGTGTCTTTCTCTGTGTCTGTCTGTGTGTCTTTCTCTGTGTCTGTCTGTCTTTCTCTGTGTCTGTCTGTCTGTCTGTCTTTCTCTGTGTCTGTCTGTCTGTCTTTCTGTGTCTGTCTGTCTGTCTGTCTTTCTCTGTGTCTGTCTGTCTGTCTTTCTCTGTGTCTGTCTGTCTTTCTCTGTGTCTGTCTGTCAGTCTTTCTCTGTGTCTGTCTGTCTGTCTTTCTCTGTGTCTGTCTGTCTGTCTGTGTGTCTTTCTCTGTGTCTGTCTGTCTGTCTGTCTTTCTCTGTGTCTGTCTGTGTGTCTTTCTCTGTGTCTGTCTGTCTGTGTGTCTTTCTCTGTGTCTGTCTGTGTGTCTTTCTCTGTGTCTGTCTGTGTGTCTTTCTCTGTGTCTGTCTGTGTGTCTTTCTCTGTGTCTGTCTGTCTGTCTGTGTGTCTTTCTCTGTGTCTGTCTGTGTGTCTTTCTCTGTGTCTGTCTGTGTGTCTTTCTCTGTGTCTGTCTGTGTGTCTTTCTCTGTGTCTGTCTGTGTGTCTTTCTCTGTGTCTGTCTGTCTGTCTTTCTCTGTGTCTGTCTGTCTGTGTCTTTCTCTGTGTCTGTCTGTCTTTCTCTGTGTCTGTCTGTCTGTCTTTCTCTGTGTCTGTCTGTCTGTCTGTCTTTCTCTGTGTCTGTCTGTCTGTCTTTCTCTGTGTCTGTCTGTCTGTCTTTCTCTGTGTCTGTCTGTGTGTCTTTCTCTGTGTCTGTCTGTGTGTCTTTCTCTGTGTCTGTCTGTCTGTGTGTCTTTCTCTGTGTCTGTCTGTGTGTCTTTCTCTGTGTCTGTCTGTGTGTCTTTCTCTGTGTCTGTCTGTGTGTCTTTCTCTGTGTCTGTCTGTCTTTCTCTGTGTCTGTCTGTCTGTCTGTCTTTCTCTGTGTCTGTCTGTCTGTCTGTCTTTCTCTGTGTCTGTCTGTGTGTCTTTCTCTGTCTGTCTGTCTGTGTGTCTTTCTCTGTGTCTGTCTGTGTGTCTTTCTCTGTGTCTGTCTGTGTGTCTTTCTCTGTGTCTGTCTGTGTGTCTTTCTCTGTGTCTGTCTGTGTGTCTTTCTCTGTGTCTGTCTGTGTGTCTTTCTCTGTGTCTGTCTGTGTGTCTTTCTCTGTGTCTGTCTGTGTGTCTTTCTCTGTGTCTGTCTGTCTTTCTCTGTGTCTGTCTGTCTGTCTGTCTTTCTCTGTGTCTGTCTGTCTGTCTGTCTTTCTCTGTGTCTGTCTGTCTGTCTTTCTCTGTGTCTGTCTGTCTGTCTGTCTTTCTCTGTGTCTGTCTGTGTGTCTTTCTCTGTGTCTGTCTGTGTGTCTTTCTCTGTGTCTGTCTGTGTGTCTTTCTCTGTGTCTGTCTGTCTGTCTTTCTCTGTGTCTGTCTGTCTGTCTGTCTTTCTCTGTGTCTGTCTGTCTTTCTGTGTCTGTCTGTCTGTCTGTCTTT